>JARWCS010000007.1:3010070-3021936 GCA_034783895.1 Geukensia demissa | reverse complement strand
TGAGCCAATTGCTACTTAACTTTAATGATCTGATCCTAAGATGGTCTTCTTCTAAAATGTTTTTCGGTATAAATGCATACCTGCCAGTTTTACTGTTATGAATCCCAGTATATGGTCAAACTCCACAAAAATCCTTCAACATCTGATTTAATACATAAATTTAGAAGTACTTACTCTAGATTAATACATCACGATAATTTGACCAGAGAACTTTAAATAAAGCTTCTCAGGACAGCAGCAGTTGACCTTTTCTGGATTTAGCTGTTTCTGTTTCACAAGTTAAAATCAAAACTAAAATAAACGACAAGATAGACGATTTCGCATTAACTTTTGTAAATTATCCCTTCCTTGAAGTGGACGTCACTTTGGCTCCTTATTTTAAAGTTTAATAGCTCATGCAGAAATTGATAGAAAAAACGGAATATTACACAAAATCTTTTATGGAATTGTGGTTAATAAAGCTCGTAAATATATAAAAACAACCCATTGGAACTTGTCAGTTACTTGAATAAACTTTTAAAGGTTATCTTTCTAACATTATTGTAAGATCTTTAAATATTGTTTTCTTTGGTTTCAATATTGACTCTCTGCTCGACAATTTACATCAAAAGTAATTTCAGTCAATATTTTGTTTTTAAATTTTGTTCTACATGATTTCGATACTCTCCCACAATATCTTCTTTTCTTTGGATAATAATGATTTTTTTACACAAATCCAGCCGGGCGTATTTTGATTGATATCTTAGCTTAAGAGAACCAGGTTTGATAACAACTGTGTTTGGATTTAGAACTAGCTGTTAGAAAAGCAGCTTTCTAGAGTACTTTCTCGAGGTCGGTACGACTTGTTGTCTCTTGTTGATGTCTGCGATTTATGTATCGACTTCCACAGGTAAGTCGTATGCAGTTGGTTTTTAAAGTTTGGTTTGGTGTCGTAACACAATCCCAGGTTTATAGGGAGTTGAGTATCCGCAAACATGTTTAACCCCGCCACCTACTGTATGTGCCTGTTCCAAGTCAGGAACCTGTAATCCAATGGATGTCGTTTAAATGTCGCTTGTTTTGCGTTGTTTACTTATCTGGTCGATTGTAGTTGCATTTGAATACCATCACTTTTTGGGGGAGGGCCTTTTACATCTTGCCGTAGGATGTCGATATGTGTCCATTATAAAAGGTCTTGGGGCAACCTGTAGATGTTTTTATTTTACACGTTTTGGGTGGCTGCCTCAAAGACAATCATACCACATCTTCTTTTTAAATATTTACATAGAAATCAATACGGGGAAATTCTTGTCTGAAACCTATGTAAGCTGTGGATCGTGTCTTTCTGGAATATATTCCATATACTTTCTTCTAAATATTATTGTTTTTTTTTCTCCATGTGCTGTGTTGAGGTTGTAATAAGCTTTCCAATACTTGTATTCCGGATAAAATCCTTTCAAATGTTTTATTTCATCCAATTTTTTAGTTAACTATCCTTACATATCATCCTGCAAGCATTATCTGCCATTTCCTTATATGAATTTTGCTTGAAAAGTATAGCCGTACCTATTTCTAATGTATGGTCGAATATAAAAATATTCCATATTTTTTAGCAAGAGTATATCAAAAATGTCTATGGAGTTCAGAAGTTCAATTAACAGATGTGCGGCTGTATCAAATTTCTAATATACTAGCAATTTGTCAATTAAAAAAAATAATCTGGTCTAAAAATATTCATTAAAGCTTGATATGCATTTTAAAAACAGAACCGTATCACGGGGAAACTAAGTCGAAGCAGGCAGAACAGTACGAAGTGCCATTATTTCCAGTGATACAAGTTGGCACTCAGACCGGCATTTAGGGAAGAATGACAAATCAAAAAGGCTTTTGAAACCAAACCCAAGCAGTTTAAGTATCCTGTTTGAATTAAGATGTATCACGAAAAAGAAACCACACATTTATTGTTTTGCACGGGGTCAATGCACTAAAGAATCAAATGGATTAATTAACTCAAACAAAGGATAAGCTACGACGGAAACCTCTCTACATGTATTTACAGATACCGAGGCATACCATACCAAAACTTAATACGACCGCAATTTTTTGCTGTCGTATAAAACTCGACCCAGAGGCGGATCCAGACTTTTGGATTAGGGGGGGCACGTTTTGTGGACCTCTTAATTCATCAATTTTCTCCATTTCTAATGGAGATTTAGACAAAAATTTACCCGAAACTTATCGTTTTTTATCCTTTTTGCGTTAAAGGGATGCCGGCCCCCCTGCCCCCTCCCTGAATCCGCCCCTGCGACAACAAAGGGAAATAATCGTCAAAATGGAAAAACAAATTTTTGACAATGTATATTTGTTTCTGGAATACCATTTTAAATCTTGTCTGCTTGAAAAAGATATTTGCCCTTAAAAAAACCCATGAAGTCGCTTGGATGCACATTCGCAAAATTATTTTAAAGGGAAAAATAGCTAGATTTAGTAAACAAATATCCTTCTGTATCTGAGAAATTTCTCAACTACCATGACAGCAGAAGAATTTCTTGTCACATTTTTGATCTGTGGAAAAAATAAGAGGGCAGACGAGTGGCGAAAAATCATTTTTCATTGATCAAATCTCAAAAAGACGTGAGGTCATCTCCCGGTATATATTTTTAACCTCTTCTAAAAAAACACTGAAAACTTTTATTTTGGCCGTAAAATACTTAAAAAGGCCTGAGAACCAATCAATCTATTTCTATGGCCTCGGCAGAGCTTATAATAAACGCACTCTTTTTATAATCATAAATTTATATACTTAATAAGGAATATGAAGGCCCTTCTGTTTTAAAAACAACTAGACTATTACTAACAATAGAAGATACATGTATATTTGATTGTTTCATATGAAAGTAACGGACACAAAATACGAATGTTGTAGCATGTTGCCTGAAGACCAAATAAATTAGAATTTTCTTGTGTAGTAATGCTTCGACGTTAAGACCAAATAAAAAAAAGAGTTTTGGTGTGTTCATTGTCGAATAATAAAACAATTTCAGTAAGTGTATTTGCTGTAAATCAAATAAAACTTTATATTATCTGTAGATAAAAAAAACAAAAGTAATTCACTCTAGGACATATCGTTCAAAGGGTCTACAAAATAAATGGCCCCTAGTGTGTTCAAAGTCTGTAGACCAAATGTTCATTATAAAGTAATATATGTATACCCAAATAAAGCCCAAAGTATTGCACGTATAAACCAAATGTTTTTATTGTGTTACTGAATACAAAACATGGAAATGTTGTCATTGTAAAATTCTTTCTGTTTTTATTGCAACTTTAGACTAGGAAATATTGTCTTCAGAATAAACACTGGTAATACTTTATATAAACAGCAGCGTATTTCATTGTTCTGTGCAGCTTCTTGAATTGAAAAAATAAATCTGGGACTTGTTTTTTTGCGAATTATATCATTATGCCAAACAAAATATTTTGATCTTATAAAAATATCTTACTCATTTAATAGGATCTATAGTCTTCCTCTTGATTAACAGGATTTTTGGCTTAGTTAGCAACAAGCTATTATTTTTTCTAATTTAATACTGTTATTTTATTTATTTTTCTGTCATATATTTAAATTGAAAATCGTTCGATAAATAACACTAAAAAATTATAAATTGTAGACAAAAAACAATGGTTTATGTGTAGGACAGATTTTTTTATTTGATCAAAATTAAACAATTTAACCTGTTGAACAATTTTTGTAAAAACCATCCGTTTTTCCCAGTCAACATATTTTGAATAAAATATTTTTAGTGATTCATTATAAAGTTTGACAACATTAAGCAAGACAGCTTTTGAAGTAATAATAGTTCATTTGATCATATTACACAACATTTCCTGTCTTCAGATAATTTGAAAGACAAAGATATCAACTTCTTACTTTCTTTAAAAAAAACTATTTTTCTACGTTTTACAATCTGATTAATTCATATAGCGAAAATCTTGTATCAACCTAAAAAATTCTCAAAATAATCTTAAGTTTAAATTAAAAACAAAATTTCAAGTATATTGATTTCGGAAGCATAAATTCAACTAGGATACAAACATCTTAATTTCAATTTTGTTTTATCGAAAACTTTCAGCTTATTATTATTTCCTCTACCCAATCAAGGGTTTCGGAAAATTGTGGGGTTCATAGTGGACCCAATGGAAGGCGAATTATTTGAAATTATAACAAGGTTTATATAATGTTCTCGGGAGATCAATTTTCAAATAAAAACGTTTTACTAAAATTATTAATCAAGACAACAGAAATTATACACAAGTACTAGTGTGTGTGTGTGCACGAAAAACATAAATTTCAATAGGGAACGTTTTAATATGAAATATTTTATACTTTTCTTACAAAAAACAAAAACCCCAAAATACAATTCAAATAAACAAATAATAATTCTAAATTGAAGCTTTTGGATATTTATTATGTTCTACCAAAAATCGGATCACTACGTACCTCAGTGAGAAATTATGAATAATTTTTAAATGTCTTCTCGTTATCTGATTATAAAATTAATTGGAATGTTCACATATTACACAATCGAGAGAAACCTGTTGACAGTCTCCGTCAGCATCAGGGAATAACAGGTCACTCAAAATGTTAAACATTCACTGCACCAACGGAAACTCTGAGAGAATAACCTCGCAGTCAAGTACATTTCCAGAAACAAAGAAAGTCATGCATACGGAAAATAAATCTAGGCGAAAAAGTCATTAAAATTTGCTGTATTCGCAGGCATAAGATTTGTAAGGAGCTCTAAACGCGGCTAGTTGACAACTTGACTGAGAAGTTGGCTGGCTACTTTGTCCTAAAAGTCTCTGGCTTTCAAATACATCCCGAACACTTCCAAATGCTCCTCCAGGAAAATCGGTTCCATGGTGTGAAAAATCTGCAGCAGCAGAAACATACCATCCATTCGGCCTACCATAAGTCTGAAACATTGCTGAATTGACTCCATTCGCAGACGACAGTGTCGCGTGCGCTTGAGCTGGTGACGGCGGGTCAACATTGTCATCACTATTAACTCCAGTCATAGCACTGTTTTGTTGAATTATTGAAGATGGTGGATACGTATAATTTGGTCCCTGTGGCGATGTTTGACCACAAGCTCCAACATTGCGGTAAATATCGGAAGATCTTGAATACGGAATTGTAGAATGAAGAGCTTGTCTGCTGGATAAAAAGTTACATCCTGACATATCACAATTAACCGAATTCTGTACCAAATTTTCAACTGTAAAATTAGACGGTGGACTCGGTTCCAATGGATCGGCTGGAATAGGCAAGGTGTTAGGACTTGGACGATGTTCGAGCTGTGAATCTTGAACATTGTGATTGTTTTGATGCTCAATAGGTTCTATCTTTGTTGGCACATTTGCTTCCAAAGTCGGAGACTTTCTACGAATATCGTATTTGTGAGGGCTACTCGAGTTGTCAGAATATTCAGAATTTCCACACTCGCCGTTTCCTGAATTTTCATTGTCACTGTCCCCTTCCTTCATTTTATTATCTGGTTTATCGCAGTCAGTTTGTCCATTGGCATCCTTTTTCTTTTTGAACCTCCTTCTGCGTCGCAAATAACTGCCATTGTCGAACATGTTATAACTTTCCGGGTCCAAAGACCAGTAACTCCCTTTCCCTGGCTTTTTGTCGTCTCTTGGCACTTTTATAAAACATTCGTTTAACGACAAGTTATGTCGAATACTATTTTGCCATCCTTGTTTATTTTCACGATAAAACGGGAATCGGTCCATGATAAATTGGTAAATCCCGTTTAACGTCACTTTCTTGTCCGGAGAACTCTGGATAGCCATAGCAATGAGTGCTATGTAGCTATACGGAGGTTTAACCATATCTTTAGCACTTTGGTGATGTCCATACGGCGAGTAAGGAGACGGTCGTCCCATTGCTGAATACTGATCTCCATACATTGCTGCCATACTGTTCATGGCCATATAACCGCCATGTCTGTAGTAATTTTGGTCTCCAAAAAGAGCTGGCATCATGCTTGTTAAACTGGGTCCATTCGGCAGACTAGAAACTCCAGGGCTGTGGTGAAACCTCTGAAGAGTCCCGGGTTGCATATTCACCATTTAGGAACTTCCCGGCAAATGTTTTATGTTTTTCTCAAGTACGTTGTGAATTCTTGTCGTTTTTTAATATCACTCAGAAAATGTTTATATTGAAATGTCTGTTTTACACTTATTCTATACTTTGTGATCGAGTGACTGTTATTATAAGCAAAGATAGATTTGATCCTTTTACCCTTATAATCAACATCTCGAACAGTACCATGATGTTTCTCCAAATATGGTCACAGACTCCGCCCATACAATCAACCACACCAATGAAACTGCTGTTCTTGTTTATCAATTATGAAAATGGCCACACACATTGGTTAAACAGACAGTTGAAAGTTTACCAAATAATTGACAATTTCTAAAGATTTTTACGGTGGAGGTATATACATTTAATGAATAAGAATTAATTTTGTAATAACTGGATTTGATTTCTTTTAACATAAGCTGACAAGCGAAAAATAACAATTCACCTTTAATCAAGTTTTTTTCTTTACATTACTGAAACAGAATCAAAATCGTCTCATTTTCTCTACAAAATAAAGAATAGTTAAAACGATACTTTTTTACATAATTGAATTATGCAAAATTGCAGCTGAAAAACTTGATATGATACGACCAATCCGACATCCCAGGATTGCTTTGAAGTAAGTTGCGATGGTTTCAAATTATTTTTGTTCCTTGTAATTTTATATAAAAATTAAAAGTAACTTGGTGTCACTTGTAATAATTTTAAATAATTTTGTAATAGCAAAGCTAATCTTTCACCACCATTTCACTTCGAAACATGGGAATGTGAATTTTGCAATCTGATTCATCTGTACCTTTGGCCATTTTCCACCTAGTTACTCAAATTTCGTACAAATTATGACAATAATGTGCTTAATTATTCCCACAGCAAGAGCTAGAATTATCACACTAAATGTATATCCGTTAGTAAGATAAGTAATAACACCTAGCAATCCTACACAGATGGGTTCCGTTAACTATCTCAGATATGTACCAAATTGATTACACATTTTGACAACTTAAAACGGTAGAGTTGGCACACTACCTGAGGATAATGCCAGTTATATTTCAATTGTATGCCAGTTCAAATCACCAGAAATTTGAATTTATTTTATTCCGATTCTATTCTAATAGTAAGTGCAAACACCGCCTTGCTTTTTGAAATAGAAAATTCTGGAAAAAATGGTATGGTAGAGGACGAAGTAAATTTTCATTTTTACTGTTCATTCGTGACACAAAATCCTTATTGAAAATTAGGGCATATTTCATTTTAAATAATGAATTACTAATATATTTTAAAATTAAAACATAGCAGCAACAATAATTAAAAAAAAATCATAATTTTTAACATGTTAATAGACTTTCAAGCAGTGTTTGGGTCTAAAATTATGAGCGCATAGAGCTAACATTTTCCCACTTTTGATGTTTATTCATATTGTAAAGTATCATAAAATGCAGAAAAATAAGGTTTGTAGAGGCACGCGCTCTATTTTATTTCAACCCAAATGTAACCTGAAATTGGCATTTTTGGCAGAATTTTACTTTTAAGACATATTTTTACCAACATTTGACGACCTGATTTTTTCAAATTTGTGCAACACAAAGACATCATTAATTTCAAGTTTTTTTTATGTTTAATTTATTTAAATTTTATATAAAAAGTTTCGGTTTTGGGACCAAATATAATCCTTACTGTGCATAGTTCCTTTCTTAAATGTAAAAAAAATATACACAGTTCCATAGGTTGCCATGAAAGTTCTAAATAATACCACTTCTCGGTTTGTTAAGCTTTAGCAGGTTTTAGTTTGAATAAGAATAATTCTTGCAATTGTTATATTACTTTGTAAATGTCGGTTATTTTATTTGGAATACGCATTGCTATATATTGTATTATATGTCAATTTTTTACTGCGATTTATCCTTCAAAAAACTTTAAAATGCAGTTAATTTTCGTTTAGTTTTCGGAATTTTGTTATACGTTTATGAATATTTTCATATACACAAGTTAAATATGATATTTATACGATACTGTATAGTTGAAATATTTTCTCCCCGGGTTGCGCAAATCATTTTAATTAAAATTATGGTATATGCTGAGTGGGGACAATAATTCTAATTTTAAGTGTCACAACGTAACAGACGTATAGTTGACAGTTTGAGATGAACCATCATCCTAATTGAAAATGAAAGGTTTTGAAAAGTTGAAGTGACTGTATATAGTGTAACTTGTACGCTCGGTACGGGTCCGTTATCGAATCTCCGGGTTTATGCTCGGGTAATTTGATTCGGTTGTTTAGCTGTTCTCTCACCCATCCCGAAATTGACATGAGATCCATGTAAATGTCAGTCATTTGGTGTCAAATTTAGAATAATTCTGGCCTTCACACATTAATAAAGAATACATTTTTATAAGATTTTAAATAATTCACTTTCTGCGGGATAGCAAAAAATCGTGGCTTTCATATATAAACAGTAGATTTAATTTCTTGTCTGTAATACTGTTATAGGTTCCTGTTTACTTTTATGCATTTCATGATTTGAAATCAAATAAATTTCTTAAACTATTTACCACAAGATGTGGTCAACAGAAGGATGTCTTGGAACATAACAATCGAGCAGAATATATACATTTTGAAATCGTTGAACAAAAAAATCATGACTCCAGTTTCATAAAAAATCTCAAATTGACATTTTACTTTTTCTCAAATGTGCAAATCTGGTTTATTTGATTAGTCAGACTTTGAGTTGAGAAAAGTTTGAAAAATATCATAAATTATGAAACTGAAGGATGTTATGATTTTTACTCGAAAAATACAAAAATATTTCTTTCATACTGTTTGGATGTGTTAATTCTGTTAAAAATTGAAGAGTTAATAGGAACAGAGATAAGATATTTTGTCTGTTTCTTTGGTATTTCTTTTTAAGTCATCTTGGTGTGCAATTCCTACACAATTAATTTATGTAGTGGCTTTCGTACTGTTAACTATAGCCGGTGTTCAACAGTAGGACTCTCGTTTTCTAAAATTTCAGGGATTTTTCATGGAATATTCACATTGCAAAATAAAATTCAATAAATATTTGTGTCATACAATTTTCTGACCAGAAAAATGTCCGAAATTTGTCATGTCATCTATCTGAGTGGCATTCTCAATTAACCAAATGCCCACTTAAACATTTGTGTATTGTATTGAAAATTATCAATTATTTCGGATGAAACACATGGACAAATTTCAATTATATTTATTTTCAATTTCAGTAGATTTTAATCAAATTACCTCCAAGACATACAGATATGATTAGAACTGTTTATCTAAGGCGGAGAGCTTGGGAACAAAATTTTCTCCTTGGCTGAATTTCTTTGAATATTACAGTCTAAATATCTCGACAAAAGGTCGAGCCCTGTTTTATTTTGTTAAGGCGATACTGGTTTACTACCTGCCAAAATACCATGTTTTTGTGTCAACATAAATATTTTCCATTGCTACATAATTTAAATGAATAAAAATATATTAACTATTGTGATTAAGTGAACGTCAATAGATTTTATTGGATACAAAATATTGTTCCTGTATCTTAACTGCTCATCAAATTTACTCTGTTCACTTAATATGTTTTCAAAATCAATATATAATGTTTAGAATCAACAGCTAAATTCAGTTTTCAAACAATCACAGTTTATAAACCAATTTAGATGCTCTTTCAAACTACTTAGCGGCTCATTAATGCGTCTTTGGTACAATGTTTAAAGATGAAAAAGATTTTGCAGCACCAGATTGTATTTGTATATACAAGAAATTTCTTGCTCTTTATCAAGATGGGATAAAAATGTTATCATCGAACAGTGTTCTATCTTTACCATTACACTTTACACAATATGTCAAAAGCAGCGAGAACTCACAGTTAACAAACAGCTTTATATCTGGACACTATCATTCCATCTAGAGAAAGCCTTATGTTTTTCAGCTTGTAAGCGTCTGAAAAAAATAAGACAAAAATAATGCCATTAGCTACCGATTTTCGTTCTTGTTAATAAATAATGACCCATTAAAATATATTATTTTGAAATGCAATAAAAAGAGTTTAATTCACTTTCAGATGCAGTAAATTAGAATTTTAACCAAAATGTATCATACAATTATTAAATAAAACAGAGGTTCGGCCAAATCTACCCCTGTTTCGAGGGGTAAAAGAAGTTGGCTAAAAACTCTTCTCTTGGCTAAGTGCGAAATGGCTTTGTGTTTAGAAATTAACAGCTTTAATTTTAAAATTGGAATCTGTTCTTAAAATACAATAACTTCATGTACGCCAATAAAAAACTAAAGGTTAATGTGAAAAGTATTAGAATATCTTTTTAATACTTCATTATGTTCTTTTGAAAATCGAAAAAATACCATTTAAACTCGCAGAATATTCGTTATACTGGAATATTCACCAACAATTCCCAAAGGCCAACTCGTTTCCCACTTGACGAGGTGTGAAAGTATCAATTTGTTTTATGTTCTGATTTCAAAGAGGCTCATCATCACACAGGTTCGCTCGATTAATAATCTTTGATTTATCAGGAATGATGAGATCCCTTAAGTATTTAATTTTATTCTTATTAGCAAGAAGGAATCACGTCTTAACTACAAGATAAAAGCTCCTAGTCCATCTTCAAAGATTTGAAATGGAAAATGAAAGACAAAGGACAAAATTAAATGTACAATTAATAAAATCAAAGAGATCAAAGAATTTACTAACAGTAAATGTGCTTAAGTAATATAAGAAAAGGTAGTACTATGTGTTAAATTCATAAAGATTAAAAATACCCAAAATGGTAGAATTTTAATATGGCAATATTTGATTACAGTATGTTTTATCAATTTGTGAAAACGTACATCTAAAAATCATAATTCATTGGCTGTCATGTCTTAACGTAGGGTTTCAATTTTATATATAACATATTTAAGACTAAGTTGGGGTTTGAAAATTTAAAAAAATCAAAGTCCTGTTCGTTTTAACCTATTATACATGTTACAAATAATAAACAAGTTCCGGGTCGTATCCGATACCGATCTGTTTTATTTTATTCTCTTGAAGTAGCGTCCTCCATCATATTATGGAACTCTCCCCTTTAAGTTGGGCGACCTATCTAAAAGTATATCATATAGTGTGCGGTTGCATTTTATGGTCTTAGAAAAATGCTAAGTTGTTTATAATGTAACATATTTTTTTCCATTTTTCTATCTACCAGCGAAGCGTTTGCATCTTCATGTCCGTCGTCTGTCTGTTACGTTTGCTTTGTTATCACTATGCCTTGAAGTGAAATTTCTACAACAAACTAACCGTTAACATACACTGTGTGCATCTCGTCATTTTGGTCTTTATAGAGGTGTTGTTTTTAACATGTATGAGTACTGTCACGGGCGTAGATTTATTCCGGGTGTCAAGTTTCCGGAGTACTTGTTTATTTCTACTTGGTGGATAAAATACACTAGTGCACCTTATTCCGTCGACGTGAATTCCCTAGTATAGATAGGCAATGGAAATTCTACTCTATGGAATTATTTCCTACCGGAATGAATGTTTGTGGTGGAAAAGAAGTCATTGAAGAAAATAATCATTCAAATTTCCTATTTACGAGGTTAGGATATGTTAATCTATATAATATACTCGAGGGAAAAAAACTGTGCATCTGTATGTAAATATAGAATATTATATGGGGTTTTCCATACCATACCCAATATCAACCCGAGACACCCATATCGACCCGAGAGCT
>JARWCS010000007.1:2971713-2984077 GCA_034783895.1 Geukensia demissa | reverse complement strand
ATCATTAAATTATATATTTCAAGTGTGGAAAGACCTACTCTTGGTTCTCTGAAACCAAGAGATCTTTAATTATTATTATTATTATTATTATCATTAAATAGGCGATATAAAGGACAGTCTTGGCTAACACCTATTTTGCGATTTATATAAAGACTTGTGTCAGTAAAGCTAATTTTAAAACAGCACTTTAAAAAAAAACGTGTAACCGGTATACTTGTATATGGTTTCTATATGCAAAACGTCTAAGGTTGTCCAGTGGTTGTCTTTGTTTTATTAGTCATTTATTGTTATTTGTTTCCCATTTTTTCAACAGATTAGGTCGATTGTCTTGTTTTATGAATAGTTTCACATTTTGTATTTCGGGGCCTTTTTCAGCTTCCGTTATGGTGTGGACTCTGGTTCATTGTTGAAGGCTGTAATGGGACCTGTAGAAGTTTACATTCGACTGTCACTTGGTGGATGGCTGTCTCATGGACAATCATGCCACATCTCCTATTTTTATTTTAATATGATTGATTGATTGAATGTTACTTAACGTCCAGTGGCAAATATTTTATGATATTCAGTACGAGAGTATATAAATGAATGAATCCTGTCATGTACGAGACCGATACAATGAGCCGGATCTTTAACATGCTATATGTAGCTCACGAAAGCAACAATCCCCAGGAAGACATGATACTTTACACAGACACATTATTCTGACTATGGGCCGACTAGTCTTTTGCGTTTACTCGTAAGTGCTGCGTATTTAGCGGAGAAGCAGCAAATACCAATTTTAATGTCTTTAGTTTGACGTTTGACCCGACAAGGATCGAACCAATGACCTTCCACGCACAAGGCCAGCACGCTACCATTACACCACCGAGGCAGTCTAAGATTTTATAATTAAAAACGAAATGGTATTAATAAATAGAAAAGCATTATCGGCAAGAAATTTAAAATTGAGCGAAAATAATCTAGCGTAAGTATGTTTTTGTTTTCTGGTACAAGATATAAGACAACTGAACATATTAAACGCTTTGTGCAAACGAGGGCTGGATGTTAAGTTAAACTTGTCATTTTGGTCTTAGGTAGTGTTAATTTAATCACATTTTACAGTTTCTTAAACATATTAGATGTTGTAAAGTTAAAAATTATACATTTACAGCCCGTGTCATACATTTATCATCAGCTTTAAAAGCTTCCATTATTGTCAAGTCAATTTCTGTTGTATTTTTATATACTAAAGTCCATGATTGTTGTATGGTTAATATCTTATTGCAAATTGGATCTACAAAATATAAACTTTAAAAGAGATGGACGGGTGACCTTTGAAAATTGTGGTAATTATCTCTTTTCAATGTAAGCTGAATCATTTATGTCAACGATCACGAGATTTAAACTGAAAGGTTCGAGCGATAATCTGTCGGTGTATTATGTCTAAATGGATTTCATGGGGGGGATATACTTTAAAGTTTTCACTATTGGAGCCTCAGTGGACGAAGATTGGTCTGCATTCATTACATCATATCTCATATATTATGAGGTTTTCTAAGCTGCATGACCAGTGTCGGTAATACGAAGACATTCGGTCGTTCTCCGACAAAAAGCCTGGCTGCCATTATGTGGCCGAAATATCGCATTAGTAATCAAACAAACATGTATTTAATATAACTATACTTCGTCATAAGGACCTTTTATAGTTTTTTCACATGGAAAAATACTTAATACTTATAGCACACTTTCATTTTCTATCAAATATAGAAAAAGGAGATGTGGTATGATTATCTATGAGACAGTCATCCAAAATGTGTAAATCACAAACTTCTACAGGTTGCCCTAAGACCTTCAATAATGGACATATGTCTGTACCCATATGACAACCTGTAGAGGTCCCAGTAATAAAATGTGATGATATTCAAAAGTAACAACTATCGGCCAAATAAGCAAACAATGTAAAACAAGTAACTCATAGGCCCTGTTCACACTACAAAAGATAATCCGGATTAACTCAGGTAAATGTGGATCAAGTCACTTTGCGTTCACACTAGTTTTGATTTAATCCGGATTAAATTAATTCGAATTAAGTTAATCCGAATCAAGTTAATCCGGATCAAATTGTAGTGTGAACGCAAATGTGGATTAAATCTGACGTCATAATCGATAACGTTACTTATGTTTTTTTTATTTCCGTGTTAAAATGTTAATCCGGATTAAGTTAAGCCAGAACCCCAACACTAGTGTTTGTGAGTACTCAACCCTCCCTCCTAACCTGCGACAGTTGTGTGACAAAAAGACAAAACAAACTTTAAAACCCAACAGCATAAGTTAAAACTTTTGAAATCGATACATAATTTATAAAAATTCACTTAAGCTACGACATCAATCAAAACACGGCCTGTTGGATTTAGTGTTAAAATATCATTAATGGCGAAAAACGGGGTTTCATGCAAGTGACAAAAATAAAAATTATCGACAGCATTTAGGACAAAAATTTTAAAAAATATTAATAAAATTAGTTTTGATGAAAATTATTGAGCAGAAAGTCAATGTTGATACCAAAGAAGACAATATTCAAGATCTTAGAATAATGTTATAAAGATAACATTTATGCATACGTTTAATTAAGTAACTGACAAGTCCCAATGGGTTGCATGTGTTTAAATTTACGAGTGGGTGTGAAATTCCACTTTTTATCAATTTTCTGCATGTGCAAACAACTTTAAAATTATATCTCCATATTTATGATAGAATTTGGTAAATGTTTTACTTAATATATGGTAACGAAATCCTTTACTTAATAATTTGCTGGTAATACATAGATGCTGTTCATTAAAATCTAAAACACTGCTACATATATGGGCAAAACGCACCAGTTGGAAAATATTTTCATCGTTTGAAGGAGCAAAAACAACGCTCCGTCAAGCAAGGAAATATTTACAAAAGGGATTGAGAAATCCTCTCTCTTGTCGAATATTTTAGTTTTTATTTTAACATGTAAAATAGAAACATGTAATTCCAGAAAAGCACAACGCTGCTGTCTTGATTTGCTTTATTCAAAGTAAATTCTCTGGTGTAAATTGTAGTGACGTATGTGGAGAATTTCGGGTTATTAACTGAAAAGATATCGTCAAGATTATTAAAATATTATTAAAGTATTATTAAATTTATCTATTAAATCAGATTTAGAAGCATCTTTGTTGAGTTTATCCATAAACTGGGATTCCTAACAGTAAAGGAATATGTCTGCAATTAAATGGGTACAATTGGTACCTATAGGAATTTCAATTCGTACTTAGGGATCATATCACTGTGCTCCATGTTGCTTTTATTAAACTTGCAGGGTAATACAGGGAGTATTATTTTTTGATGAAAGTCTTTTTAGCTCATGACCTTTTCAGACATTTGAGCTTTTGTCATCACTTGGTGTGGGTCGTCCGTACGTCAGTTGTCTGTCCACAATTCACATTTCAGTCTTCTCATCTGAGACCATTTGGTCCATTTTGATCAAACTTTGTTAAAATGGTAATGGATGGTCGCTTATCGGAAGTTTCATGGGTCACGATCGCCCAACCAATTGGCTGTCGTTACTTAAAATAGAACCAGATGCTCCCAGGAGCCTGCATTCGTTCACCTGGAATACAGTTTGCAAGAAAAAGTTTACATTGAAATCATTCGATTGAACTTTGGTTCCAATAGGGACAAGACGATTTTTAATGATAATCCCATAGAGTTCTAAATAAACTAAGTGTTGGTTAAACGGCGATCTTTGATTGTAGGTGGGACCATCAGATATAATTCTGAAATGGGTCCACCTAGAGATTATTCTACCAAAAGTTTGTTTCATTTGAGCAGATAGTTCCTGACGAGATTTCCAAATGAATCTCCCGTAAGGTCCCATGTTACACTAAGATGGACGGAGGCAACCATCTTGGTTGGTAAGTGAGGTTATCGTATGCAGTTCCAAGAAGAACCTACCCATGGAACATTCCGACAAAGTTTAGTTTAAATTGAGCAAGTAGTTTCAGGCAAGAAGATCTTTAAAAAAAAACCCATCAGGTTATATTTCAGTTGCAGTCGTCATCTTTGTTAATAAGTGTGGTCATCAGATACACATCTGAAAGGTACCAACCGAGTGACCATTCCAGTAATGTTTGGTTCCATTTTAGCAAGTAGTTCTGGACGAAAAGATTCTTTAATGTAATCCCCATAGTGTCCTATGTAAAACTAAGTTCTGCTGTGGCGACCAGTCATCGGATAAAATTTTTGAATTCCCCGAGGGCGGTCGAGGTATAGAAATAGGCCTTTCGGTATCTCCGCCTGCAGGTAGACTCCTGCTGAGGACGAGTCGGTTCGCTCGAGCGGGATGTATACATACTCGAACCCCCTTCGAAAAAGTTGTGCCGGGGATATAATAGGCACTAGGTATCTCCGTCCTGGAAGCAATGGTTCTCTAAAAGGGGCGTCCCTGGTTGTGGGGTGTATACATTTACAATCCGTCCGGAGGGAGACGTTAAAGACGCTCTGCGTTTAGAAAATGCCACGTGCACGATAAAGACCCCTTGTAACAGCTCATGTTGAGTGGCTGAGTGGCCAGTAGGCGCCCAGTTACAAGGCTAAATTTTCCGCCCCTGTCCAACCCATAATTTTTCCATTGGCAGTCTAAAAGTCCCCCTTACCGGTTTCTTGTTCACAGTCTACCTATTGATTTATTGTTTAACTTGTTCCCGTCCTGAATATGGCTGTAATATTGCCCGCTGGACGTTAAGAAGCAATCAATCCAACCATCAATAACATCTTTGAATACCTAAAGATCCTTCCACTAAAGTTTCGCAACAACTGGCTCAGCAGTTTTTGAGAATAAACCACTTTTTTTTTCTTTTTTTAGTTGCTGCTTAGCCGATCGCACCCCATAATACAACTTTGAAAGTGGTCCATACAAGAACCATTCCACCAAAGTTTAGTTTAGATTGGTCCAGGAAATTAATTTGTGAATTGTTGACGGATGACGCGGACGGAAGTGGGACAAAAGCTCACGTGGCCTTTTAGGTCAGATGGTCAATAAAGGGGTTGTTTCTAAAAATCTTCTCCTCAGAAACTGCAAGGTCAATTAAACCCAAACTTTACATAAATGTTCCTTAGGTGACCTTCTTTCAGAATTATATGTGATTACACAGACCGCCAACCAAGATGGCTGGCTCAGCCGAATTAAGTTCAACATAACACAATGGGAAATTCTTTTAAAAAACTTGTCTATGGAACTCTTCATATGGAAACCAAACTGTAGATGAATTTTCACATGTGGATTCCTTTCAGAATTGTATCCGATGACCCCACCTGCCAACTAAGATAATCGCAACAGTCGCACTTAGTTTAATATAGACCCCTTTAGGATTAACTTCTTTCAAAATCTTAATATCTGGACTACTCGCTCGTGCAGTTGAAACCAAATTTTGATTGAATTTTCCTTGGGCAATAGAACACTTTTTTCATTTCTGTACCTCGGGGAAAATAGTTTATCCTATTGCCTGCATACCCATTAGATAACTGTATATTATTTATAGTTAGTATAAGTGGTGTCATGTCAGCACCCATCGTACTAACTACTTATTGTTATTTTCCTTAACTGTAAATTGTCCATTTTAGTTACTGACAAACCAAAATATTGGCGACCACCGGTCATGGGTTGTCCTTTAACCTCAAGGTTGTGAGCTGTCAGCGAAGCTAACTGGAGTCTGACTCCACATGGAGACAAGAACATTTATCTTTAGTCTATAGTTTATGTTGTATATAATCATTTTTACAAGTAGTGTTGTATAACATAGAAATATAGGGTTATTTATTTGTTGATAAATATGCTAGGTCGTTTGTACATCCAGGGGCAAATCGATGACATTTTAATATGAAACCATCTAATAAGAGGAAATGCAACATATACTTTTTAAATACTTGCGACTCTTGCACGGTAACACTTTTTGATTTTGGATATATTTTATTTCATATCAAAGACATGCTTATATGTCAATTTTTGCTGTGTGGGTAGTTCAGCCATCAAGGTCTGTTTAAAAAATAATCATTTTTCAGTTTCTTTAGATAAACTGACTTTAGACTTTTTTATATGTTACAAAATTTTCAAAATGTTTCTTGTGCCCTTTTCGTTTTGCTCTGTTTTCGCTATTGTCCACGAAAAAGATGTGGACTGGATTTCACCCCAAAAGAATTTTATGTACATTGTCCCAGCATGTCTCATATTTCAAATCAATATTAATATCTTTGGTGTTTTATTTTCAAATGCACTCGTTACGTAGAGCTCATCGCTAGGGGTCAGATTCTACCCTTGTCATAAAACTTGAAGATGCAATGCGGACTCCTTTAAATGAGACACGTCTTTATTTGTTATAATTATTTACATTTACTTATCATATTTTTGAAACATTTCCTATGGTTAATATGTAATGGTCAGTTAAACGATAAATAATCTTCATACATGTATGACACTTTGTTTTATTTAAACATCTGTGAATACATTAAAATAAAGAACGAAGTTGGCATTTTATTTTTACAAAATCTTTATTTTTCTCACTTCTTGTATAAGTGAAATTTCCGAGCATTATTTACTTACATTCAAATATATCTCTTTTGACAACATCAAAGTCAATAGGTCGTTAGGAAATGAAAAGAAATAATGATTATTGACAAACTTGGACGTGATACTCGTCAGATGGCCATTAGAGGTGACGCAATAATTGTAATAATATTAGTAAATCTGAGTATACTTTCTTTTATTGAGTACCACACTAAGGTGTTTATGGATTTCGATTCGCGACAAAATAATTAAATTTAACAAATAAATAATTGTTATTGAAATTTAATTTTGTTAGTGTGTGTTTGTGTTTTCAAACAACAACTCTGGCGACGAGTGTTTTGACAGTAATTAACAAATGGCGGTAATATTGTCTTCTTGAACCAAAGATTAATATTAAATATTTGATTGCTATTAATATTTAATAAAAATTAATTTCGGAACTAAATAATATGTTTTATTACATTTTAAAAGATATTACAACGTTTTTTTTTTTAAATATTTTAATCTAGTAAACTGAAGTCGCACGGGACAAATCGTTAAGTCCATTTTACATATAATATAATATAGACTTTTTTCAAATTAGGAAAAGTGTCATTTTCATGTCATTGTTGATAAAAATGTTACATTCACAAAAGTCTGAAATGCTAGAAAATGTGAAATTCAAATAAAGGTTTAAAATGCAACCAGGATAAATATAGATAATCTGAACAGTAACCAAAAAGAAAAAGTAGCACCATGTATCTAAAATCAAAATTTTTATCTCTATTTTTTCCACCAAGAAAAAACACTTTCTAACTATATTTTGTAATTTGAAGGTTGTTTTTTAATCATTCCATCAATTCCATAAAAAAAAAAATTCGTAAATTTAAAAACTGAAATTTCAAAATTCGCCCGAATGAAATGCGTCCGTTTTTTATTTCATTGAACATAAAAATAAACCGATAAGTTTTGCGCAGATTTCAAAATTAAAACATCTGCGTCATACCACAAGCAAACTCTATTTTCTATTTTTAACTGAAAATCTCGTAAAATAAGGTTAATATTTTCTTTCGGGTGTTATAGATTGTAACTTATAAAGTTTGCCTTGAGCAAGCGCCAGGATAAATGATATCCTTATTGATGAAATAAAATAATAATGTCTGCATCAATATTTAATCCAACTTCAATCAGATTAGCAGAATTATCTTATTAAAAAGGGATGGTTTATGTTTCCGTCTTAAACGGTGTGGGAAAAAGGTAGAAATTATTAAAATCCATAATCCATATCTAAACAATGATGGGATGGGAAAATTGCAGTCTTGTGTAGAAAGTAATAATCTCCCGCCTTTAATGTGAAAGTTGCTTCCAAAACCTCTATATCGAACAAAAATGTCAGAAATTTAGGTTGCAAAGTAGAAGTCGTCATGCTCGTTAAAATTCAAAATTTGTTGGTGTCTGAAATAACTGCCGGAAAACAAAGTCCAATTTGTAGATACTCGTAAGGGGATCCTTCAAATATATATATTTAACAGAAAATAAGCGTGGAGTAACAACTCAAGAGAAAGAGATGTAGATGAGCTGAACACGAGAGATGCACGTTTGTAGCAATGTCAACAGGTCGGGAGACAAAAATCACATGTAAAAATTAACAAAGATTATATTGAAAACGCATACAACAAATACCTAATTAAAGCAAGTAACATAAAACTGATAACTGCCTTAAGAACGACCAGTCCTTCCCCATTTTGAGGGTTGATCAAAAATTTTCTAAGAGAAGAAGAACCTCGTACAAAAACATTGAATTGCCAAAAGAGTGTGAATGTCAGCACTTCATAAATACCTTTATTTATATGGAACACGTAAACTTCAACACATTTGAATATTTTTTGTACATATATATGTGTGTATATTATTAAAAATATTATATTAATTAATTTCGTTTTTATATGACCAAGAAATGGGGCCTAATGTCATTTTAAAGTGGAAAATCACAGTAAACAAATTCATCAAAGTCAAACCATGAATTGTCTTATTTATTAAAGCAAAAATATATATGATAAAGGTATATAAGTATGAATTATAATATCAAACTTTTATTAGATATATAAAGTAAGAAATGTGCACGTTTTGGATTGAATGAATGTTTATAAGCAATGTGATTTATGTGTTATCGGTAGCGCAATATATTTTTCTATATAACAAAAATTATTAAAAAAATCATCAACAAAAATAAATGAATCACGTTATTATTGAAAAATGTAATTAAAATTGAAATAGTAACTCCATCCGTTGTATTGCAAGAATAACAACATTTGTTTTATGTTTTGCGTTTTTATCTACAGAAATCGTAACAAAATTGCGTGTTGAAAATATTTAATACGAACACCTTTCGCTGGATGAATGCAAGGTTTGATAAAAATCACCCATTAAGATGCGATCGGAGAATAGTTAATTAAACGGTAGACATGATCTGTTAGCAAAAAAAACTACTTAAGTTTTGTTTATTCTGGGGGTGGTCATACATTCGTTTTGAAATTTCAAAATAAACAAAGAGTAACCCACATGGGTGGGCAAAAACAGAGTTAACAATCGTTTTGTAAATAAAGTATACAAGCTCATGCGTTCTGATTGGTTGATCTAGTTATCACTTTCGGGACTTACTGTCAGAGTGACAGCCCTCGCACCTTCGGCACAAAAAGGCCATTCAATAAATGTTTATTCACGCCAGCATTTATTTAACTATCAACGAACCATACAAAAACAATAACATATTTCAATTTGTATATCTACTTATATAATTCGCTTGACTATAAGATAGATTCACAATTAGATCCTCACGACTCACAAGAGTAGCACAGACGATCAACTATACCGAATCAAAAATGAATTCTTCAAATGAACTTGTGCAATTCCGTCCTCCATGTGGCTCTTGGAATCCAATGCTTGGAATGTTATATGGACAATATAGTGCAGCAATGGGTGTTGCAGCGTCCCATGGCTATCCACATCCACCGTCAATGATGCTACCTCAAATGGATTTCAATCGGGCATATGCTTTGAGAATGATTGAGGAAATGCAGAGAAGGGAACAACCACAGAAACCTCCATATTCGTACATTGCTCTCATCGCCATGGCAATCAAAAATGCACCAGACAAGAAAGTGACATTAAACGGAATTTATCAGTTCATCATGGAAAGATTTCCATATTACCACGACAACAAACAAGGATGGCAAAATTCTATTCGTCACAATTTAAGTTTGAATGACTGTTTTATGAAAGTTCCAAGAGAAAAGGGAAAGCCTGGGAAAGGTAACTACTGGACTCTTGATACAAAGTGTGATGAAATGTTTGAGAATGGAAATTATAGAAGGCGAAAACGACGTGTTAAGCCTTCCCTAAAGCCGGGTGAAAATTCAGAAGAATACGAACTTGGAAATTCGGAAGACGATAATTCCGACAACGAGGAAGATAGTGGGATAAATGTTTGTTCCGACGATGAAACCAATGATAACGATGACGAACGAAATAACAGTTCAAATGAGGAAAATAGACTAATGGTTCACATAGAAAATCAGCCAGCACCAGAGGTCCGAAAGCGGCTATTTACGATAGACAGCATAATAGGCACTGATGATAGATTTAATTCGGAAACTACAAAGCGAAAACGCCAAGAAAGTGGAGATTTCGAAGGAGGGAAGAAGAAAAAATTTAATATTTTCGACAGAATTCCGAGTCCACCCCCCAAAATTATAGATCTGAAAGGACATTCTCCAACAACTTTGCAGTTGTCTTTAGCTTCAGGACTGTATAATTCCAATATGGTCCGTACCGGGATACCACATCATCTCGTTCAGTTTGGTGGATATCCGGGATTTCCTAACGGACAGGGACTAATTACACAACAAGAACTGGTCCTTAGATCTCAGAGTTTAGGACAGACGGCATTTCCAGGACATCTACACCAAATCTCCAGTGATATTCATGGAATTCCTCACAGCAGAAGTTCTGATCTTAACTGTATGTAAATATTCTTGAACTGTGATAATTAGTGCTTTAAGATACCAGACATTTTAATTTCATAATTTTTATGTTATTATTTTTGAATTATTTCATGATTGCATTGTATATTCTACATTTTAGAAATAGATTAAATTTTTTTTTCAAAATAGATTTTCCGTTTTTAGCTGCCAAACCTAGCTAGTCTAGTGTTATTTCAACATCTGATACAGAATTAGAGCTAAATTTGAAAATAACCATATATGTCTAAGCAAAATAATTTATAAAATTGAAAATGTAAAACTTTTAAAAAAATGTATAACACCAGGTCAGTGGTAGGTAATAATCTGTTCAAGGCAAAAAGTTAGTTTATTAAAACAGAGACATATAAAACATTGTATTATAGGAGATTTTCTGACGAAATTTTCAATTTAAATGCAGAATATATCTAACTGAAATAGTAGATGAATTTGTGTCGATGAAATGATATTTTTAACTTTTATTTTTTTATAACCTTTTCTTTGAAATATACCAAAAAGTTAAGTTTGGCCACATTCAATAACTTCATTTTTTAAAGACAACTCGTTTTTTATAAACTATATAATTTTATCTATTTTTTAATTTGTATTTTTTTTTTTTACAAATATGCTATGTCGTTCGATTCATAATTTTTATTTTTCCTAAATTGTTTTCACAAAATTAAAAAAAAAAATTGTATATTTAGTGCTAACATTTAGAAAAAAAATCGCGTGCAATAACAATATTTTTTAAATTTTAAATTTCCATTCTCATTATCTATATTTATACTTTTTAATTAGTATTAGTGTTGTACTAGTCGGACTAATTTTCATTGTATCTTTGTTTTTTGAAATAAGTGCATTGCATTTTCTTTTCACAAAATTGAGATAAAACCCCTCTTTTATGAGAAAAATCCATTGAACAATGTTAGCTTTCATATTTTTATAACCACTTAAGCACCAATAGCATTTTAGTTTAAGTATAATTGCCCTACATTTAAATGAGCCTAAGTCACCCATGGTTGACTGGTACCCATCATTTTTTAGGATTAACATTAGATTTTACGGATACAAATGTAGAGTGATGGTTTTCACTCCGTCAGCGATGTGACGGAAGTCCTTGGTGGTATTTGTTAATTTAGGACTTTCTTGGTTTTTTTACCGCTTTCGTTCGAAATTATCTTTCTATATATCTATACTGCATTTGGTCGAGCAGCAAAAACGAGTATCATTAGAGGCGTTTGGCTCCAAAACCGTGGAATTTAACTTGGAGAGCGGATTTTGCACAGCGTTTGTAGTCGCAAGTGAAACAAGCATTTTTCTATTTTAATTTCCTATTTTAAGGGTGTATCCTTTGGTTGCAAAACATGACAGATTTAAACAGATTTTCATTTGTGAAAATGACATTATAAATTCATGATAGATTTAAAAATTGCCAAAGTTTAGACTTTAATATTTTCACCAAAAATCTCTGGTTGAGCACCTTTCTTGTCAGCAGCAACCCAATATCGATAAAAATCCTGATAAGAGGCACTTGCACATGTATTTGGGGAAATATAAATAGGGGACGTTTAAAACAGGAATGATGAAATCATCCCATTTGTCGCAAAGAGGTACTGGATAGAAGGTACATATTACATCGTACGGAAAGAAACCGTGATCCCTGTATATCGTGTCCTGCCAATATAAATTTCATAGGAAGTACAAAGCTGTTTCGGATTTAGTTTTTGTGTCGCCTGCTGCTAGAGCAGGGCGACATATAGGGATCACTTCTGTCGTCTTGCGTCCGTGTCGTCCGGTG
>JARWCS010000007.1:2892471-2907837 GCA_034783895.1 Geukensia demissa | reverse complement strand
CTGACTCTGGGCCGACCAGTCTTTGCTCTTACTACTAAATGCTGCGTGCTTAGCGGAGAAGCAGCAAATACCAATTTCAATGTCTTTGGTATGACCTGGCCTGGGATCAAACCCACGACCTTCTGCACTCGAGGCGAGCACATTAACCATTACACCACAGAGGCGGTCTACAAGTAATACAGAAATATAATTCAATTTTACTGTATTTTGGTTTTTAATGGGTACTTGTATGATCTTGCAATTTTATGTTCTTTATCGTATATATTTGTTTCTCCTATTTTTGGCATAATTAAGTGGTTGGTTAAATGCAAGTAATATTTTTAATCAACTGTTGGTTAAATTTCTGTGCAAGATTTTCATCACAATCCAATTTTACAAATAAAATCAACAATTCAAGCATGAAAAAAAATTATGATTTTTTTGCGAGTTACTTAAAAGTTAGTATCATTCTTGGCATGTTTCAATTTCTTTCCTAAGAATTTACTTTATTCTGAACAAGATTTGGTTTCCCCATTTGAATTTGTATACCTTATGGTTATCTCCCCTCCTGTAGTATCTTCAGTTATTGTCTAAAAAACTCGCGAACAACTGACGATCAGCTTTTCTTACAATAATAAATCTTTATATTTCATTCAATAGTCTAAACAAATTTTCTAAAAATATCATCTAATATATATTTTTCAAGGAAACATTTTCTGAACCAAAATTACAATGGTTGATAAATAACTTTGGTTTTATGCACTAAAATCATCCTGTTAACCCTCCAACATTAGGAGGGAGACTCCTCTTTTTTTAGGTCAATCTCCCACATTAAAAAGACTCCAATGTGGGAGACACCAATCTCCCACTTTCACAAATTTCTCCCCCCAAATCTCCCTCTTTGGAGAAATATTGCACAAATTATGTTCTAAATGGCTTTTTAAATTAATGTAAATGCAATGTTTATGTAATACAATATTCATTGAGAAGCAATCAACAAATAATAAATACTTTTGTTGTTATAATTGCTCAAATTTTGATTAGACATCAGTAGTAGAATAATGAGATATCATAGATTTTATGTCTAAGTCTTATCTAAGTATTTGAATTTCTAGCAAAATTATTTTTTTTCTTTCTGCAAAAAAGGTCGTCACGAAAAATCTCCCACTTAGAAAAGCTGTAAAGAGGGAGATCTCCCTCTGTGAGCATTCAATAGGTTAACAGGTATGACTAAAATTCTTAATTTCGTAAATGTTTTTTATCTCTTTTTCACAATATTCTGGGCTTTAATCATACTGAGTGTTATTTCTAGATTCTACTCTTTTCAAAAGTAGACTTGTTATTCCATAAAAATAGAATGTTTCTGAATATTTTTGTTGTTGATGTCTGTGTAGTACCCTGGTATCAGATGCTAGTGGAGAGAAAGGTTTTAATTGTCCATGAATTATGTTAGATTTGTTTTAATGTATTATTATTTTGTTGTCTTTTTTCCAACAAATCAATTAATCATCTGTTTTAGGATTCAATTCCCTGATCCTTAGGACACAAAATGTTCAACATAAAGTTGACACCAAGTAACCTCTCTACTAACACATAACTAAACAAAATTACATCTTGGTAATAAAATATCAATATTATCAAATCATGTAATTTTTGTTTAAGCATAAAATAATGACAAAGGCCCATTAAAATTCTTTAGTTTCTAAGGAAAAAGGTCTATTGGAAAAGTCAACAAAGGACATATTCAAAATGCAACGGACCTCTGGGAATTTCATTTTTCTAGATTTTCATTTTTACAAGTATAATGAGATTATAGAACATATTTAATGAAGAAGCAAGTTTAGCTTTAGTTTCATCTGAAGTGATTATACAACACATTTAATGAAATGGCAAGTTTAGCTTCTGAACGTGTATATTAATTTAATTATTAATTCTTATATGTGAATGCGTAGCTATTTTTGCCTCAAAAACTTATTTTCTGAAATTTTCAATGGATCAAATTTACATAAATACAATACAAATCGGTCTATTTACAATTTTATTCTCTCCATTAAAGAACAGTGATAAAAGTGATATTGATGTCATTTGATCAACCTTCACACCAACATATGTACTGTGATATATACAGATGATTTTACATATTAATTGTACTGGCTGACGATCCAATCTCGTCAAGTACCTATTCTCACCAATGCAACTGTTGAAGAGAACTGGTTAAAAATTATAACTAAAGATAAACAGTGTTTAGTAACACAGATGTTTGTCTTTTAAAATCACTATTTTACATACTGAAACAAATTTTTATATAGAGCACAGTGCTGTATGGGTAGATGGCGAGATAGGGTCATCTGCCAGTACTGTTGAAACTTTTCCTGCATTTACAATAATTTATACATGTGTACAGTTGTTGCATAAACCTGAGAATTTTTTATCAAAAATATTCCCCAAGTAACTCTGCATAATTGAGTTACAAAGATGTTCAGTCACAAGAAAAATATTTTTAATAATCATATTTTGCAGTGAAACTTTTTCATACAGATTTTTTTCCAAATCTTTGCATTTTGCACCACTCTACATGAAATAGTTTATGTTACCACACTAAAATATGCACACATTGATTTCAAAATAATAAATTTACACCTGGCAATTTCTGTCTTTTCTGAAAAACTAATAATAAAGAAGTTTCTTGTGGAAAAACAAATGTTTTATGCATATGATCACTCATGAAATATACCCATAGATAATCATAATGTTCAATCTGTCAATAGTCAAAAATATAAGCAAAAAGAAAATTAAGACCAGTTTATAAACTGTATATGCAATCATTTTTATAATGATTATCTAAATTAGATATTGTCCAATTTCTTCAAAATTATAAGTAAGTTTAGCAATTTGCTATATTTGTTGTTATTTTGGCAGCTGGGATATAAATTTGCTGTAGCAGAATTTCTTATATATCATGTTCCATTACTATATCAATAGCAATGAAAATAATTTCATATTAGCAGAATTTCTTATATATCATGTTCCATTACTACATCAATGGAAATGAAGAAGTTATATAATGTAAATTAATTCATACGAGTGTAAACGAGGCATATAACAATATTGAATTCTGACTAGCTTGTACAATTTGAGCATACCAACTTTTAAAACATATTTGTAAACAATATATTTAACAGCACAAAGTGCCAAATACTTTCATCTAATGTGTAATGTGTACTGTTATAATGGCACAAACTCTCCTAGTCAAGATAAGTCTACAATTTTAAATGTGATTTCACCAAAAATGTTAATCTGAAGTGATTACATATAACACATGTTTAAGATGGTTAACTGGACTTTTATCAGGATATTTTGATAAGTTCACTGTGTTTGTTTGTTTGAGATTTAATGTCACTTTCAACAATATTTCAGTCATATCGTGGCAGTCAGTTTTACTGGTAGAGTAAGCCAGAGTGCCTGCAGAGAACAACCAACCTTGGGTAGGTAACTAACAAACCTTATCATGTGCAATGCGAGTTGATTGCACCCTTTTCTGTATGGTAAAGTCAAAAGTACTCATGCCATATAGGTAAAAGGCTGTAATGAGCTGTACATTTAAATTTAAATCAACTACCTAGACCACATGCCAATCCAGGCCCCTAAGTTTGTTAATTAAGTGTAGATTGTTGAATGAAATATTTCAGTGGAATAACTCCATGTTTCACTGATTTATCTTTTCTTTGACCATAAAGGGAGTTAATTACAGTAAGATTTCTCATAACTACTGTAATACTAATTAAATCACTATAACACCGTGATTATTATCATTACATACTAAAGACAATTTTTTACACATATTGAAAACACAAATAACGCTGAAAGCTTGTCTTTAAAATGTGAAAAAATTTTAATTCTTATAATGAACAATTAATAAATAGTTAACTTGCACCAACACACCCATCGCAGTACAAACAATGTATGGTTAAGAATACAAGTATTCATGAAAGGCACTAAAACACTTCATTCAAAACCTTTCAAACATGTATGCCAAATGATTCATTAATTTAAATAAGAAACACTGGCCAGATATCTACTTATCAAAACTTTTTTCATCTTTAATAAAAAGTTTAAATACAGGAAGTGGAAGACAATTGATTTCAAAATAGAAAATGACCCTTAAGTTAGATTATAAACACTTCTGCCCCATAAAATATTTTACAGAAATTTCTCTTCCACTTCTGTTGTTTTTTTTCCAAATTTCCTTTACTTTTTGCAATGTCAACGATATACTCATAATGTAAAATTCTGCATACATCTTATTTAGCTGAACTGGTCTATAAGAATGGAATTCTTTTAATAGTATTAAAAGATAAATATTCTTTAAAACAAAATTTCACCATTTATACTGATCTCAAACCAATACATGTACAACAGGAATTATGGGAAATACATGTATCTAGTACAGCACTCATTCCCTTGCACACCAAGACAAGATTACAAAATACATCATGGTCTCTACTCAATTTTTCATATTTAAAAGCAAAATATATCTTTTCAAAATAATATACCACATAACAGAGCAAAATAAGCACTAACAAATATCATATATACAATAAATAATGGGAGGTAACTCCGAAAAATTTACAAAGACATTTATCTGCCCAAAACTATTTGAAAGTATTCATGCAAAACACATTATAGAAACTTATAATACAATTAGACAAAATTTAGTTCTTCATTAAAGAATTTCATATGCTCCTTTAAATTGATCTTTGTTTGTCTACATGCTATGCTGTTCTTATCCATTAAAACTTTCCAATCAATTTCAATAAAATTTAAAATTAACTGATAGTTTTGCACCGACTGTTTTTGCTTGATGGTTAGAAGTTTAGATAAAACCACTTTGTGAACTGATTTTGTTGGAAGTAGGCATTGCTCAGCACCAAAAATATGAAGGTAAAACTTAATAAATTATACAGAATTTAAATAATGTGAAAGAAAAAACAAACTGGAAAAGCAATGGTACCACAAAAATTGTATTAAAAAACAATTATAAAATGAAGACTTTTTTCCCCAGTGCCTAAAATACTGTTTTTAAATGTTATATATTTAAGTGACAAAAATGTTCTTCACGAATGAATTTATAACTTATATTAACACAATTCAGAATTCTAGCCTATGCTGACTTCTCCTCTTGGAACCACATATTTAACTCTAAAAATGAGATAAACCCGTTTCCAGAAAATGATATATCCACCCAAATACCTAATCATCCTATCTTTTAAAGAAATATATTACCAAACTTCACATATCACTGAGTAATTATGACATCATTAATTTAACAGATTTAGCATGAATATTACAAATTCATATGACAAAATATTCTTCTACAAAATAATCTGTACAAATCCTTTTTATACATAGAATAACTCATAAACCAAATACGCAATTGCCTTCCTTTGGGTAAGGGGAAACTATTTTCTGGACCAGCCCTTAAACTTAGCCATTTCTTTTACGGGTCCTTTTATGAATGATAATTGGAAATCCGTGAAAAAAAAACAGTAACACAAAATTGAATATAAAAAATGTGTTAAGCTAGAAATGAAATAAAGGTCTGAAAGTCTGAATTGATAAAACTAATTGCTGCCATTCTTATTCAATCAATTTCTTTGCCTTGAAATATCTTCTCAGGTACAAAACTTGCCAAGTCGCTAGTCCTAGTAAACAGCACATGGAGAAAATACTAAAATACATCACACGTGAATGTGTTGATTCTGAAAAAAATTAACAGTATATATCAATACGAGACACCATCCAAATAACCTATTAATTACAAACATCTACAGGTTGCCACAAGGCCTTCAATACAAGACACATATCCACACTCTACGGCAAGCTGTAAATAGCCACAAAAAATAAAATGTGATGATATTCAAATGTAATAAGTACTGCACAAATTAATATACAATGTAAAACAAAGACTTCCAGTGGATTACTGGTCTTGGCTTGGCACATAATGTGGGGTTAAACCTGTTTGTTAGAATTTCATAGCTTATTTCCACTTTATATGTCAGTGTGTGTATACTCCCGTCACCTGTATCGTGGGTCTCATTATACTGCAGATTTTGTGCTATTTCAACTGCCATTAGACAAGTACCCCCATTAGTTATTGGCAGATTTTGTGACAAATTATTTTCAGTTCAAACTGTTCTTATTAATACTCAATAATGTTTTTATCTTCATACTATATCAATTGTCCGTTATACATGTCAAAAACATATCATTTTGTTTTAATGATTAATTGATTGAATGTTGCTTAACATCCAGGGGCAAATATTTCATTCATATTCAAGACGAGAGCATATTAATGATGAGTGATTATTAATGAACAGTGCTTTGTACTAGACGACAAGCTGAGCCAGATTTTTAATGTGCTTGCTCACAACAGCAACAGTCTGCAGGAAGACATTCCACTTTACCCAGACACATTATTCTGACTCTGGCCAACCAGTCTTTGCTCTTACTCCTAAATGCTGTGTGCATAGGGGAAAAGCAGCATATGCCAATTTTAATGTCTTTGGTTTGGTCCAGCCAGGGATAATGTAAATTGCATAGCTGTTTGTAAAAAAGTGACCAGCCTCGTGGATTTTTGCTGTTCCATATATTTCCACCATTCATGAGCAGACAGTTTAAATAAAAATTTACTGAATTAAACATTTTTCCACTTTCAAATGTAGGCATGCTCTTTATGACTTTCTACAAAGCAGAAAGAACAGATGTTATGCAGATCAAATGTATCCTTACATGATTTACAATAAAGGTAAAAAAAAAGTAGTCAATTATTGGACAAATAATTTTTGTTCACCTGTGAAAAGTGAATTGCAAAATCCATGCAGACGCCAGGTATATTGATATGTTCAGATTGGTAACTACATTCAATACTGATCAACATTTTACATTACACAGGAAAGAAACGTGGAAGACCAAAGAAATCTGAGACCAGGACAAAGCCTCCATCAGAGCCTGTGGAAAAAGAAAAACCAAGTTCCCCAGAAAGAGGTGAAAAAATTAACAATGCCTTTCTTTTCCAGGAGTTAAATACCTTGTATGAAATCCATAGACTTGGTCTTTAAGTACAACTTCATCAAAACCCAATCAGAATGTTTTCAAGCTCATAAAAACTGCCATATGTGACAACAAAATAAATAATGAGCTGCTATAAAGGTTACTATGCATTCATTTTTACTGATAAGTAAATAATATGGTCTGAAGAAAAAGCCCAAAAACCAAAACAGAAAAAACTAATGCTGTTGATGAATAAGGACTTTTTAACATCAAACCAGATGGATCTTTTTGCACTGTTTTCATTCAAGCCATGATGGCAAAATTTTGTGGTACCAGGCTTCAAAATTGAGAAATTACAGCCCCTGACTTTCAGGTTAAATTTTAATATCATAATTTCTCACATCTAAATTTATGTATCAGTGTAATTTATTCCTCTGTTATTATGCGTCATTATGTTGATGTTCACTTGGTGATCCTGACACAAGTGAAGTTGGCATGAGCATGAGAAGGATTGTGACATTTTTTCTATATTGGGGCAGTTCCAGAAATAATTGTGAAGAAAGGTCAAAAGACACTTTTATATGGCCCACCATGCATAAAACTTCTATGGGTTATTATTTATATCCCCACAAACCAAGTTTGGGGGGGGGGGTATATAGCAATCACCCTGTCTGTCCATCCATCTGTCCACATACCTTGAAAAAGCATCTCCTCCTTAACCATTCAATTGATTTCTATAAAACTTTACTTGAACACAAGACACAATGTGTAGATTTGCACATAGGAAGGAATTTCATCTTGACTCATTCCAAGGGCAGATAATCCATGGGGGGAGTTTTGCTCAGAGTATATCTTGTTTAGAAATGTTAAGAAAATCTTTGTGAAAAACACACCACACTTTAAATTTTAATGGAAGTGTCCCCGACACCTCTCCTCTTTATGATTTCTGGAACAGCCATTGACAGTTTGTTTATTTTTTTCCTTTGATCTTTTTGTTATATCAAGTGCTTATACTGATGATAATTTCAATCTTGACCTTCAAACATCTGTTATTCTATCAATATGTATTCCGTGTTGATAATACAGGTTCAATCAAATTATAGGGCAATCAGCATAAATTACCTATAATTGGGAATTATTACATGATAAGAAAATTTCTGAAAAACACAAGCAGTTGTATAAAAATCTGTTTTATTAACTATTTCAGGTTCTGATGGTAAACTAACATGCAAATGTTGTAAAAGGGTATTTACAAAGGAAAGATTTTTTAACACACACAAATGTATGGCATCCTCTGATTATGTAGATATCTCGAAAAAACAGGCAATTGGAGATTCAGGTAGATATAATTAGATAGTTACTTATATAAACAAATGAAATTAAACTGTGATTTGTGTATGTGAATTTAGAATTCTTCAACTTTCCTACGAAAGTTGTGATGTTTTTTTTAAAATAATGTTAAGAACATTATTGTAATGTTTGAAGAATTTTACATTTTAGTTTTGTGGGAATTTATAGCTTTCTTTACAGCATGGATATTTTTCCATTTAAACCCCACTCCCAGAATATAGCAAGTTCAGAATATGTTAACTTAAGCCAAATTTTACTGATTTCAGATGAAACCATTTCTTGAAAGATTGTGTTTAACTTGACCTGTAATAACTGGTATTTCCTTTTAACTGGTGAACAAAGATCATTGAATGTTTTAATTGGTTGTTAAAATGATATCTTTATGACAAGTAAAGGAGATGGTGTAAATTTTAATTAACTGTGTGTATTTCTTTGTAAATCTTCAGTTACATATGTTTGTTTTCACAAGCCTTTTAGGATTCAGAGTTTATTTCAATATGTTATGCTTACTGTCAAGTAGGTACAGTGAAACCTGTCTAAACCAAACACTGACAAAACCAAAAACCTGTCTTAACCAGACTGATTCTGAAGTCCATCCATACAAGTTTTCATTTGTTTTTAACCTGCCTAAACTGAACACCTGTCTAAACCAAACATTTCTTCAAGGCCAAAAGGGGTTCGGTTTAGACAGGTTTCACTGTATAATTATTGTTTTTCTAGGGCCTGAGGATTCAGATATTGATGATGATGTGGATGAAGATGTCCATATCCAAGACATGGAAATAGAGATCAGCAGTGACCCCACAGATGATGAAGAATTTGACGTGGATGCAGAGCGTCAGAAACGAAACAGAAAAAGACGAAAAGTAAAGGTTGACAGTGGTCCGGTGGTTCAAATCACAACAGATCCAGATGTAGAAAACACAAATATTGACAAACCTACAGATATTCTGGATGACATTCCAGTTTTCAGAAATGATGATGAAAAACGACTGTTTGAAGCTAGTCTAAACATTGATCTCAGTTGTGTAGACAATTTATTTTCAGAGACAAGAATTGAACAAGAACTGAATGATAAAGTTCCAATCTTATCAAGAATCAACTCATCAGTTTTATCTCTGTACACCTGTAATGTTTGTAACAAGATATTTAAGACAGTTTCTCACATGAGGTTACATTGCCTTATCCACACAGATCTAAAGCCTTTTGTTTGTACTAAATGTCCTTATTCCACCAATTCAAAAGGTAATTACATTTTATATGCAGAAGATTGATTGTATAAGTCAAGATCATATAGATGCAGTTATATAAAAAAAAATTCAAAGCAATTGCAAAATTTGGGCTTCACATTGTGTTGATAGCCTTATTGTTAAAATCCATTTAGAAATTATTTTCTGATAAAAGTATAGCTTATACATACTTTATTACATGTATTATTTTTTAATTTTGGAGATTTTGCTGCAACAGTCAGGATAACTACCATATACGGAAAAGGTCATGAAAGGTCAATTAGCCCTAAAACTTAATATTTTTAACCGATGGTTAGAATTTGTCTTAAATTAAAATTCAGACTTTCTAAATTATTAATTTTATGAGTATATTCAAATTTAACCCTTTCATCGGAGTTCCCAATTAACCGGGATTCACATTTCCTCCCACAGACGATGATTCCCTGTATACCAGATTGACATACTTGGTTTGTATTTCACGCCAAAGACGTTGTTCGAAGGAGTTATTGGTCTTTGATTTCTGGTTCAAAAGAAAGAAAATTATAGCGGTTTCGAATGTTGAAACCTGGGTGAAAACAGACTGAAAATTATGAATTTTATGAGAATTTACACTTTGGAAACATGATTTTTAAAAGGTTTGAAGTGATGGGTAATGACAAATTTGTCTCGAGAGCCATTTTTTCACCAAACTGATGAAAAAAGACATCATTGGTTAACTTTTGTCAATCGTAAATAATGTCTTACATTTTATGTATAAAATACATAGTTATTTTGTGGAATTAAAACATTTTCTCAAAATCCATGAAATTTGGTAAATTTTCAATGAAAATACCCAAGGAACTTACCAAAATATCAAAACAAATACCCCAATTGTTCATTAAGAAAAATTAAATCAAGGTACAAAAACAGTTTAATCAATTCATTATCATTATTTATCATGGATTTATATTTTGTGTTGCCACTTCCAGGAAATTCATCATCCCAGTGTTACTTTGCTCAGGTAATCTATCAGTGAAAGGGTTAAGAAATATTTCTGTTTTTGGTAGTGTTCTTGACTGGGTAATGAACACCCAGTAGCCTATGACCTATATACATGCTCTATACTTAGAAGTTCTTAAAATTACATGGGTGCAGAACATAATAAAAAAAGTCTATAAATCATAACTTGTCCTTGGAATTTTTTTTCTAAATAGGACTAATAATAATGATTAAGACATTAAGGATATAAACACAGTGTATTGGTACAATGATTTCTAGCAAATCAAGCCTGTTTCTTCAATTGAAATTACTACACGTCATATTAGTGACGAGTAATGAAACAACAAATTTACACATCTGATGAGACCTGATACAAGTCCTTGTACCAACACATGTTGTTATAAAATGTTGATGTAGCATTAGGTAAAGATGCAATATATTTATATTTAATACTTATACAATCACAAAATCTTTTGTGTGTGAGGATTTCTTCCATTCAATATGCATAAAATCATGCTTTAAATAGTTCAGCGTGAAAATTTAAACTTGTATCATTCTCATAAGACCAACAAACATTTTGTACCTAAGAGGTTTCATCATACTGTGTCTAAATAAAGTGTGATATGAAGAAGTTGGAAAAGCATATTTATTTATGATGGAAAGAAGTTACTAATACAGTGAAACCTGGCTTAACTGAAGCCTGAGTAAACCTGTGTAAACCAAACCTCATATTTAGACCTTATATTTAGTCTTAAGTTTTAAGAATCTATACAAATAAAACCTGCCTAATACGAACACCTCTCTAAACCGAAGAAAAATTTTGGTCCTAAGATTGTTTGGGTTAGACAGGTTTCACTGTATTATAGAAATTCATATATATATATATCCAAATAAACATTAGAAGTAATCAGACCAATAGCACAAGTAACACTCCTAAATGAAAGTGTGCTGTTATATTTATTACAAAGTATATCCATCCTGTCACATTATAGACAATAATAAAAATATTATGTTTAACAGGGTACTGAAATATTCAACATTTTGAATTATTATACCTCATTATATGTTCTCTATACTTAATGTTATAAAAATAAAATTACTACTTATTCATTGATTTGAATTGGCCAGGTAATAGTTCCGATGACTACTGGTGCGTCACCAAAGACATTTAAATCTTCAACACACAACAAAAGAGACTAAGTATACTCTAGTGGAAATTGATGTCTACATATCATAAATATCAATTTTTTTTAGTTGTTTTTTAGAATAAAAAACAGTTATGTAATGGGATTTCAGGAAATATCCATTTTATTTTTCCTTAGACTTTGACTATTTTCATCCGCTTTGCATTGCGAAATAGTCAAACCTCAGGAAAAATTAAATGGTGATTTCCCTCAATACCAATAAATAACTGTAAAATAATTTTGGTTTAACATGTTCTTGTGTAATAAAACCAACATTTTGTTTTACAGGTAACTTGTATACCCACATGAGGAAGCACACTGGACAATACTACAAATGTAGGAGTTGTGACTTCAAATCAGTCAACAAGTCTCATCTGTTAGAGCATGAAGCCACTCACTCAGGTCAGAAGGCAAAATGTGACATTTGTAAAAGAAATTACAACACTGTGAAATCTCTCATCAATCATGTTAGAAAATATCACCTGGACACCACAAGAGGTCAAGCATATTTAGAGACTTTCTTAACTGGTAGAAAAAATACTGGGACAACTGTAATACACCAATGTCACGTATGTAATAGAAAGTTTAAGAAGAAGATTGATAGAGATAGGCATTTATTTATTCATGATATTAAAGACCTGCCAAATATTCAGAGCTGCCTTCTTTGTGACTACACTGCAAGTCGTAGAGTTTATCTGGAAAAGCATTTTCTGAAGCATAGAATACTGTATAGATGTAGTGAATGTCAAGAGATTTTCCTTAGTTCAGTCAAACTGAGTGATCACTTATCAAGTCATCATGTCAAAGAAGAAGTAGAAGGTTTGAAATGGGAAGAATTGTTTGAAAAAAGTGTTGAGAATAGCATGTATCTACCAGAACCTGATGATTCCTATGGACCTGATGAGAAAGAATTTGTAAATCTCCCTCCAGAATTGTCTAACGTAGAGATCAGTAAAAACCCTGATGTTCTTGAAACAGATACAGACAAAAGGTTATCAGAGGAGGAGCAAGCGGCAGAGGTTATTGCCAATTTACAAGTTGATGCATCAGGGGAAATAACTTTAGTCCAACCTGGGTCAAGTAATGGTGATACGGATGGAACTGGTTCATCTGTAGAAAACATCAAGACTGGTGATCAAGGTTTTTGTTTTATTTATTTTTGGATATTTATATATATTTATAAATCATCAAGTGAATGGTACAGACAATTGTGGCCAATCAGTCCTCAAGCTATTTTCAATTTATAGGGAGAAGTCAGAAATTTTTATTCGCACTGTGCTAAGGTTTTATTAAAAAGTTTTCTTTTATAATTTTAATGCATTATAACATATTAAATAATACTGTAAATCAATTTGGGTCTATTAATTTTCACGCTTTAGTGATATAGCACTTTTAGCGGAGATTTATTTTTGCAATTCTAAAATCGGTGGAGGAATATTTTTCGCGGTTTGGGCACATTTTTTCGTACGTTTTTACTGCATTTTATCAGTTTGATTTTTTTAAATAAATTATGCGTTTGTTATAAATTGATCTATTGAATATAGATCAAGCCTATAAGTTTTAAAGTAGAAACTGTCTATTCCTTTATCCAAAATTAAAATTTTATGCGTTTGTTATAAATTGACATTTTGAATATAGATTAAGCCTATCAGTTGTCGAGTAGAAACTGTCTATTCCTATGTCCTTAATTAAAATCCCCAAAAAAACCTTTGATATGCGTTATGAAATAAACGTGTATTCCAGAACTTTTTAATGCCATGATCCGAAACTGATGGCATGATCATATTTTGATAATCACTCTTCTTTAACATGCCTATTCAATTTGTTATAGTTTATTTTTAATTAAGATTGTATAAACAATCACGTTCAGCTTTTTATTGTACGTTTTATGAACTGTTTTTTACCAATTTTTGAAAAATCCCTTGAAGGAATCTTGACAAATCTAATAAAATGAAATATAAAAAAGATTCCGGCAACTTTTGTATATTTTGGATTTTTTAAACATATTCTTAGATTTTGAAAGGTTTCATATCTATTGGAATATATCTATACGTAATGCCATTTACGTTATGAGCACAGGACAAATAACAACACTTGGGATATTTTAAACACCTGATTCAGTTACTGGTAAGATAGATAAATCTAAAAAGTAAACTGAGTTATATGTATAGACATCAGCATAGAGTTAAGTTGTCAATTTCTACCATACAGTGTCGAATTAGGACTGATCTTCTGATAATCGTCTGTCATAAGCTTGGTATATTTTTTTTTTGAAAACAGTCGACTTATTCACGGATATAAATTTGTTAGTCTACCGCGAAAATCACGAAAATTTATAGCACGTGAAAGAAAGTTGGTTTACATTACATTGAATAGTGTTGGTTTATGAAAAAATCTTTATTTAAACCTTTGCACTACTGAAGAGCTTAAATAATTTTACAAATGAATATAATAATCACTGAATATTAATCTTTTTAAGTTTTTTTTTGTTGGAAACAAGCTTGGATAAATTCTAACATTCTAACACAGAATTTTGATAGTTTACCTTAATTTTAAATAAGATTTTTGCCTGGAAAGTGTTTTAGGCAGAATAAAATGTTTTCACTGATCACCAGTAAGTCTGACGATAAACAAATATGGCGCCAAGTTCAGACTGACATGTTTTTATTTTTCCTTAAACACTTTCCAGGCAGATATTTTACTTCAAATAAAGGTAAACTAACAAATTCTGTTTAAAATGTTAGAATTTACAAATATTCTCCTTGATCTTGTGGGAATTACAGCTTGACTCGAGCGATTCACAAAGCGACTTCTCGAACTTACAGAGCGACTTCAACTTCATCCTGATAGGCTTGATGAGCGAAGTGAAGGTCCATAAGTGGACTTCTTCGCCCTCCAGCGTGAGCGCTGCCAATAACTTAAGGTATTCGGACCATAATAAAAGTTGTGGTCTATGTTTTTGTTTTAGCTCACCTGACCTATAAGGTCATGTGAGCTTTTGCCATCACTTGGCGTCTGTCCGTCGTAAACTTTTCTTTAAAGCTCTTCTCCTCAGAAACCACTGGGCCATTTTGAACCATACTAGGCAGCAATTGTCCTTAGGTGGTCCTCTTTTAGAATTTTGTCCGATGTCCCTGACCTTAAGACAAAATGGCTGCCAGGCTAAAAATAGAAAAAAGGGGGGATGAAATTTGATAAATCTTCTTCTTTGAAAGTATTGAACCAATCTTAGCCAAACTTGGCTTGAATGATCCTTTGGTAGTCCTTTACTATAATTTTGTCCAATGACCCTGACCCCCAAACAAAATGGCCACCAGGCAGAAAAAAGAAAAAAGGGGTGATGAAATTTGAAAAATCTTCTTCTCTGAAAATATTGAGCCAATCTTAGGCAAACTTGGCTTGAATGGTCCTTGGGTGGTCCTTTACTAAAATGTGTCCAATGACCACGACCCCCAAACAAAATGGCCGCCAGGCTAAAAGTAGAAAAAAAAAGGGGGATGAAATTTGATAAATCTTTTTCTCTGAAAGTATTGAGCCAATCTTAGCCAAACTTGGCTTGAATGGTCCTTGGGTGGTCCTTTACTAAAATTGTGTCC
>JARWCS010000007.1:2869666-2884412 GCA_034783895.1 Geukensia demissa | reverse complement strand
GTAGTATAGAGGGTGGAAAAATCAAACGTTTTGATGCTATTGCAAGAGGTAAGAGACCTTGATTTGAGGCATTCTAACAGATCTTTAGATTTTTTTAGAATCCACATTTGATTCACGCCACTTCTAGAATGGCTTGTTTCACAGTAACTCTGGAGCCATTTTTTTACTGCTGATAGAATAACTGTCAGTAACTTGGAAAGAGGTTTTGTGGAGTAATAGATCCTGCAGACCCTGCCAATGTAACGTTGCTTGTAAGGACACGTGTGAAGCTTTGGAATCCAGTAAAGTGAAGGAAGACCGAAAATCTTCGTTTTTTTTGAAATTCCAAAAGAAGACAAAACTGGCCGATGATTGTCAAATGTATATATAATCTTGGATTAAAATTTTTTTAATCCCAGATATAACGTACGAATATAGTGTATTATATGTCTTTGCATTTAATGAGTCTGTCAGCAACTTGACTGAAATATTTATCGGTCAGTCACAATATTTGGCTTTTCAACAAGTCCCTTACAGTTGCATTTCATAGTGTCTGTGGGCATGGGGGTCTCAAAGTGAAGCCTCAAGTTCCCCTGGTAATAATAAGGGTTTAATTTTCCCGCCATTTCAATTTAAGTCGTTTTAATGTTATTTTTTGCCGTTTGTATTCGTTATTGAAAATACCATGACTTACATTATGGTATTTATTAGGGGGGATTACAGGACAGAAATTAAAAAAAAGGATCAATAAAATCTATTTCTCTTAATTGCATGTGAGAACGAGAGAAAATGCCATGTGACTTTCTCTGTCGTACTACCAGATCACGTGATTACTATAATCGCCATGATGGACATTTATTATCCCAAATTTTGTAGATTTCTGCAAGCAATGTAAGATTTCAACAGCCCAAGTTGCCATTTTAACACTAAACTCTTTACTTATTGGTATATATTTCACAATATTCATTCAATGTCCAAGAGTTTGCACGAGATTTATGTGTGTTGTGCCCGATTTTCCAAAACCACGTTGTCGCAATGTCTGATGTTTGTGGTCAACTTTAAAGATGTACATGTACATGTACTGCACTGCCTGGTATAAAAATGGAATTCCTTTCATTTATCATGATTAATAATTTACCATAATGTTAAATGCATTTTTGCATTTTGTTGCAATCAACAACGTCAATATAGAAAAGGGAGTCAGAGCCACTATAGTTTCAATGGTGCCCTTCAACTTACAACAGAAACAATGCGATAGCAGTATCAGGTTTTTATTAACTATCTTTCTGTTTTCTGGGCATCCATGCCCTTTAGACACATTTTCTCTACATTTATTTTATTTTATGAAACAAATTAATTTTTAATGCTTGCTCTTTGAGTAATTGAACATTTCCACTAGATTTGATTTGTCCAAAAAATCTTTTTAATAGAAACCATAAGGACCATTGAATTGTGACTTTGCAGGAATTATTGTTAGGTGGTCATGTACATGTACTTAACTTGTGAATTTTTTGCTGATCAGAAATTCAAGATGCTTCCAATGCACAACTGGGATCCTATGGCAATTTCATGTTTCACTTTCATGAATGAAACAACTGAACATAGTTTAACAAAACTTGGCAGAAATTTTATTGGGATTGTCTTTTACCAGATTTGTGAATTTGGTGCAGATTGGAAATTCAGCATTCAGCTAAATTATGTGTTTTGATTGTACAAAATTTAAAATTAAATTGACTTTGCAGGGATTATTGTTTTGTGGTCCTGTACTAAACTTGTGAATCATTTGCCAATAGAAAATTCAAGATGGCCAGCATGACTTTACTTAGTTTAACCATGCATGGACCCCATGGGAATTTCATGTTTTCACTTTCATAAATGAAAATATTTTGTATATTTAGGAAAACACACTTCCAAAGAGGAACACAATAGAATATCCCAAAATCCAGAGTGAAATAATCATTGTTAATATCAACATTGTTCTGGCAACTAAAAGCCAGGTTAGTGATTACAGGCATCATGAGCCTCTGGTTTATCATTCTATTATCCATCCTATTCTGGCTATACTTATTTTCATTTGTTCAGTATAGTTTTCATTTCTCTTTCTGCACATGCATTTTGAAGTTTGGGCATGGGCAAACTTACTAAATCCCATTATTCATTAAAAGTGGTACCATTGTGTCAAAAATTATATTTCCATTTTTCCTACATTTTTGCATTTGTTTTTATTTCTTTTTTTTTTTTGGTAAATTTTTTTACAGCAAACATGCAATTCAATCAATTTTGAATCCATTTGTTATGAAACTTTGAAATTTATTTCTTTAATTAAGTCAAATTTTATCAAAAAATAATAAAATATTTTTACATAGCAAACGTTATTCATTATTATTATTTCTGTTTTTAAGTTGTAGATCTTTTTTATATTATATATCCCTTGCATAGAAACTACTTCTTTAAATGATGAAATGAACTAAATAGTTTACATCTCCTGGCTAATTTTGTTTTAATACCTTTTGTCTTTGGTCAATTTTCACCCCAATCAACAGCCTTGCAATTAACAAAAATATACCGCCTATCTTAAATAGATTTCAAACGGTAATCAGTCTGTAAACCCCCCCCTCCCCCCAACCATGATGTGGCGGTGAGATTAAGGCATGGTTTCATGATTTTGAAATTTTTAATACATTGTAGGTCGCCCTAAAGCCTTCAATATAGGACAAATATCCACACGGTAAGGCGAGCTGAAAAGGGCCCAAAAAATTAAATGTGATGATATTTAAATGTAACAATAATCGGTGAAATAAATAAAGCAAGTAACACAAACATAAAAACATCCTCAGTATAACGGGTTCCTGGCTGGGACAGGCAAATAAAATTTGTGGCAGTGTTAAACATGTTATTGAGTGCTCAACCCTACCCCTTAACTGGGACAGTGGTTTAATAAAACAACATAAAAACAAACCTTAAAAATCAACTGCATCAGATTAAACTTTCGAAGATGTTGTTCTTTAACTGCTTTTATACTAATACATAACTTGAATTTGATAAATTTTATCACCAAACCTGATTTCACTAACTGTCGTATTTCATTTACAATTACAAGCAGTTGATATACATGTATTTCATGTTTTTTGTTTTTTTTATAGAAAGGATTTGTACAACAATGGTTTGGTTATTATTAAAAAAAAGTATCAGTTGATTCCCTTAGACAATGCCAGTAAACAAACAGTAACGTGTAAATATATTCCTCCTGTTTTATTAAGTTGAATTTTTAAAACACTTTAATTTTACTTATTTTCTTTGTTATATGTTTAGAATATTAACAAATAAACATGATAATCACAAAATTTTAAGATAATGTTTTAAAATAATTGCTCCAATAAATATGGAAGTGTATAGACATTTGTGACTTATTCTATTCTGTCTGCCATTTAATGTAAATAAAACAATCACAAAATTAGTGTGTAATAATACCTGATGATATGAATGGTTTAATATGTATGCTAATTAAGCAATTGTTTTATGAAATTGGGACATCAGCATTAATTAACAATATGTATAGAATGGGTTTAATCAATATTCTTTTACTTGCAGGTCAGTTTTGGCAGGCATGAGTAGATTTATAAACAAGATCTGAAAATCCAAAGATGTCACTTACTGGTACCCACTTATCTAATGCCAGTCATGATGTACAAAGCAGTGAATCAGGACCAGGAAGACAAGTTTGTTTAGAATCTCAGAAGACACTTGGATCTGATAAGCAGAATCTCCAACAGCTGCAAGATGTTGTAAATCTTGTCCATCAATCAAAGAACCATGACTCATCTACAGAAGTGAAAGTGTCAGAACCTGTCATAACATTATATACATCTAAAAATGTTCAGTCACCTCAGAAACTTGTGGAACAACTGGCAAAGGAAAAGGGATTTATGAACAGTCCAATAATTATTGTAGAAAATATCTCCAAAGTAACTTCTGCTTCATCCATGACAACGCAGCATACATCGACATCACACTCCCCACCAAATTTATATGTATCCATGCCAACACCTGAATCGGCAGCTAATACATCACAGTCCTCATCTGTATCTAGTCAGGAAATTCACAAATGTGAGGAATGTGATTACTCAAGTCACAATAAACACTACTTAAAACAACATGTAGATCTTGTGCATTGTGCCAATAGACCATACAAATGTCCATTTTGTAATTATGCAGGAAAACGTAGTCATTCTCTACGAGAACATTTAATGGTTCATTCAAATGAAAGGCCATTTGTTTGTATTCATTGCCACGCAACATTTCGGAAAAAAGGACACCTAACAAATCATATCAAACTTCATCAGAAGATGGTCACGTGTCCAATCTGCAAAATATCAATATCCCAACCAGATGTTGAACCACACATGAAAAATGTGCACAGTGTTGATAAACTGTATGTATGTGATGTGTGTAGTCACATGGCAGTTAGTAAAACTGAAATAGAGGAACATTTGAAATCACACAAAAGTCAGTGCACACAAATGTATGTGTGTGAAATGTGTAATCACTGGAGTAAAAGCTTTGAACAGTTCTGTGCACATGCTGAAACTCATAGAGAGACTATTGAAGCAAAGAAAAATGAAGATAAACAAAAGAAAAGATCTGAACCCTCAGCAGTTGTACCTGTTGAAAGAAAAATGATGAAATGTTCAGAATGTGGATTTGTGTCTGGAGATATTAACCAAATGAAAGAGCATATGGTGGTTCATATTGAACAAGAGGCAGCAAATAAAAGCACCAAACATGAATATCCAAAGTTAACAGAAGGAAAAGATGATCTGAAAAATCCATCACAATCAACACCACCTGAGGGTAAATCTGCCTACAAATGTGTAGAATGTGAATTTTCATGTAGCGAGGCATATGTGTTTGTAGTTCACATGTTGACACACCGACCGGACCTGCAAATTCACACGGACAAAGCACTGGACTACCCAGAACAATCGAAACTACACCAGCCTCAAATAATGAATGAAATGACCGTACAAGCCAAACAAAAACTAGCACTACCAAAAACAATCAAACTTCAAAAAATATCAAAAACTACACAAGGAACACAAAATCTACTTGTATCGACCAATCAAAATGTCAACAAAGAGAAGTGTTTGACAAATAATATATCAGAAATTCCATCAGTAAATAAAAAATCAGAGGATGAAAAGTTGGGAATGTCTCATATATTGGTAAATCAGGATACAACTTTATCAAATCAGAACCCAGAAAGTTTACCCTTTGTTTACAATGCAGAAAATGCAAAGTTTCGATGCACAATTTGTGGATACACTTGTGATTACCAACGTACAATCAAAGCTCATATCTGGAAACATTCAGGGAATAAAAATATTGACTACCCCATGTTTCAGAATGGTCCTTTAAGTATATATGAAGAAACACCAAGACTGGGGAATGAAAAACCTGTCACAACTTCAACAGATAACCAAAGCGTTGGAAGTCAGCCTAACATGAAGAATGTTGTACCCATAGTGGATAAAGCACAGCAGATCAACAAAATGTCATCAGTAAGCCCTGTAGCACCTGTCCTGGCCAATATGTTAGCAATGAGGGCAAAACAGAAAGACCCCAACAATGATTATGAGACTTTCTATTCTGATCAACCCTTTGTTATGTCCTCAGATATGCAGGAAGCTTCAGTGTCCATTGTTTCTAGTGTTCCAACACAAACTGTATTGACATCTCCTGTCACAGATGTTGTTTCTGTCTACATTGATACGACTCAGAAAAAAGCTTCTCCACAACAAATTAATGAGGAGAAAGTTGTTTTTATGGTACCAGACCAAGGACAATCAAGCTTTGATGCGAACAACAAAAATAAAGAACACTTGACAACTAATGAAGAGTTGTATGGACATTCTACTGGACAAAAGATTTTGGAGAAGACAAATTTGTCAGAGAAAGTTACAACAATCAAAGAAGGAAAAGATTTATCAAAATCTTTAGTTGTGAGTAAGCCATCAAGGGTAGGGAGATCAGTAGAAACAGCTAATCCTAAAAGACAGTTTGAAGTTGTGGACTTTCAGCAGATTGCATCAAAAAGATTTTGTGGAAATGAGAGTAAAAATGTTGTTGTAGAGACAGTTGACAATTCAAATTTAACAAGCTATACCAGTATGAAAAGCCAACAAAATAGTCCTCGTGCAGTATCAGAGGTGAGCCAATCAGAGCTGAGTGATTCAGGACTAGGATCAGACACAAATACAGTTGTAGTTTCTTCAAATGATAAAATTATCCTAGAACCAATCCCCAGAGCTGAGGAAAATACTATTTTCCAGGATTTTGGAACAGAAGTCACTGTATCATCAGTGGAATATGACAAGGTGTGTACAGAAGATGACATTGAAATGGGGGAGTCAACAAGCAGCTGTGAAAGTGATCCTGATTATATGGAGGAAGAAAGTTATCAAAGGAAAAGAAAACGAGTGCCTTCGACTTCTATGACCGAGTCAGCTGTTACTCTTCTGTCCCTTCTTAAAAAGGGACCCAATCCAAATCCAGCTTGCCCTGCTTCTGTAAAATCAGAACATTCAACTGACAGCATAGATTCAGAGGACAAACCAAAACAAGGAATTTCTTCTTCACTGTTGGCCGTAATTGAACAGTTGAGAGAAAGATCCAAAAATGAATCTGAGTTTGAAGAATTGTCAGGAGTAAAGAAAACAAACAAGAAACGTATGAAAAGAGAACTCTTAGAAGACTTGACAGAAATTGAAAATATGGGAAATGTTGAACGAATTGAAGAAGATGGAGAGGTTCGATTTCGGTGTAAATTATGTCATTACTCAAATGTAAGCACCTTTGTTATCAAGCAGCATATGCGTTTACATAAAACGAAGCAGCCATTTGAATGTTCACTTTGTGACTTTATTGCTACCTCAAGTGAATCCCTGCAAGATCACATGATCCAACATTGTAAAGTTAGAACATATCAGTGCAAGCTGTGTACATCAGCATTCAACTACAAGAGTCAGCTTAGGGCACACATGAGGGCTCATACTGAAAAAGAAGTGTTTGTTTGCGATGACTGTGACTACGAAACTACAAACCCGGTTAGCTATCGTAATCATGTTCGAGGTCACAATGAAAAGAAGCAATATAAATGTGAGGTATGTGACCGGAAGTTTATTTCAAAGTACGAGCTGAAAAGTCACAAAAAACAGCTTTGTAGTTACCAGAAGTCATTTCAGTGTGATGAGTGTGATTTTGTGGCGATTGGACCTCATGAACAAAAGCAGCATGCTAAAATACACAACAAGGAGTTTAAATGTGCCAAATGTGAATACAATACTACCAGCATTACACGATTTGAAAATCATGCAAAAATTCATGATGAACCTAAAACACTTAAGTGTGAACTCTGTGATTTTCCAGCAGTGTCAAATAGAAGTCTGAAATCTCACATGAAACGACATATCAATGATCAGCGCTTTGTTCAACAGCCATTAGAACAATATAAATGTAATATCTGTGGTTATGTTTGTCACCATTTACCATCTTTGAAATCTCACATGTGGCGACATGCTAGTGATCAGAATTACAGCTATGAGTTCACTAATGAAGTTATAAATGCTGCCATAGATTATGACAGTAGACTTGATACCTTTGAGTGCCAGAAAGATGATATTAGAGCATTTTTTCAAACAATTAGACAGAAGTTGAAAGACCGTTTAGAAGGAATGAATGCGACCGGTGATCCTCAGTCCGCTGCCTGCTGGGTAACATTTAGATGTTGTCAGTGTGGATTTGAGACTATCAACAAGGCAGAGCTTAATGTACATATGAAAAGTCATTCAGATATCATCAAATGGACCCTGCAGGTGAATGACAAACAGAAGAAAGAGAAGGCATAATTTGCTTTGTAGAATTCCTTCATTTTAGTTATGTTAAAATAATTGTATTCAATGTAGGAGATTGCTTGTTTATATGTAAAAAGTTTTGGATAATTGTTATTTGTTGCTGTATTATAAAGTTTTAGAATTTGATAGGGCAAGTTGAATTTAGATTTTTTAGTCAGTATTATTAATAATTTTGGTACCGATACATCATTTGTTATTTCAGATAAATTTTTGTTAATTTTTTTTGTAATTTTAGCTCAAATTAATTTATTAAAATATAGGAAGGATAAAAAGTCATCTAAGAATTTATTTGATCATATGAGAAGTCAACTTTTACCAAACTAATGTTTTAGATACACATTTTGTATTAGAAACCATTGGTCAAATATAATGGAATATAATTTTGACTGTACATGTGTAGTTTGTATATATACTTTGTATTTTTAAGTGAATGAATATAATGCTTCAGTAAGAAAATGCCAACTAGACTACCAAATATTACTTTAATTTGTATGAATCAAAAAAGAATATTCAGTCTCAACCATAACCTTAAACAAGGCATAATTATCTCCCTTTAACAGAAATAAAGAAACAGGAAGAATTAGAGACAGCGTTGTTGGATTGTATGTTATGTTTATTATATTAATAGTTACAATAGTTCATTTTTGGAAAATGATATTTTCTGACCACCAATTTTAAGCTAAATACATTTTATTGCTTATTTTTGTAGATATTTTTAAAGAAATATTTGAGTAATAGTAGATCTGGTAATATTGCTTAAAATGTACTATCTGTTTTGTATATATTTGTCTGAGCAATTTTTTTTTGTAAAAATGTAATGTTTGTTATTTTGATATTCAAGCATCTGATAATTAGATCTGTCCCTCTATGCCTTTTGCAGATTTATATGCACTCAGTGCTCTGCTTAATCTTTATTAATTCTTATTATTTCACATCTTTACATTTACGTGAGAAGTAAAAGTTAAGAATCATTGATTTTGAATCAAAATTTTAAGTAAAAACTAGGGAAAAAAAAGGAAAATAAATTTGGTAAATATTCAATTGATGAGATATTTCTCACATTACTGATCTAAAACTTGACATCAGTATTTGACTACCCATCAAGCTTTGTAAATTTTTTGTCAGTTCTGTGTGTAAATTCTACAAAAAGAACTAAGTTTTTTGTTTGACAGGAGAATTTGGCCAAGTGTAAAATTGCTGAAATATTTCTTGCAAAATTAATTAACAATTATTTCGAAGTCCTTTGTTACTTGATTTTCAGTAAATAAACACTGCTTAACCCAGGTTTGTAAACAGTTTCATTTCATATTTTCATATACTTTATAATTAACAATAAAGGTTATTTACTGGATATACGAGCATCTTGGACATGAATGGAAATTTGGCATTGTTAAGTTAACTTAGTTATGTGGATGAATTTTATAAATTTTGAATTCAACTTTGTGTTTAAATCATTTACATTTTGAAAAATTGCATCTTAAACAGGGAAGTCTTTCTACAGTCTACAGATATTTTTTCATCCTATCATGTTAAATTCTTAAAAAATGTCTAACAACTGTTAAAAAATTTTTTAAGTAATAAAATTTTCATTTTTGATATGAACAGTTTTTTACACTTTGCCAAATAATTCTGGCCACTTAGTATCATTTAAATTAGGTCATGGAAATTGATAGGGAGCATAAATTATTTTGATTTTGTGTGTATCTTTGATATAATGCATGTACAAAGCCATTATTGGCTAACTGATAAAAAAAATAAATTATTTTATATATAATGGTTGTGTGTACAAAGATCTCAGTTTCTAAAAAAGTGATTTCTATTATGGCCTTATAAGGAGATCTGAAAAAGAAAACACATCTGCATGAAAAGGAAGCTGAATCTGAAACCTCAAAGGATCTGTCATAAAATCTTAATTTTCAAAACAAAGCAAATGAAAGTCCTATCATTATACCTGTTTATAATGATACTATTGTATGTAGTCATATTTCTTGGCAAATATTGTTTCTAACCATACTTTCTTCATCACCTTGCGGCCAAATTCATGTAAGAAAGTGCTGAAAACCACAGCGCTAAAAGGCCACAAGGAAAAAAAATGCATTTACTTTATTTGTGTAAAAAAAAGTAAAGAGTTTACCTAGGTCTTGCAAACTTACAACAGAAATTTACTAACTTTACCATAAATTGTAACAATCACAAAATTTATTATCTTTGATTGTTTTAAAGTTTTGTGTTACAGAATTTTTATTTAAAATCTTTGAAAGTACCTTATGCCATCTCAAGGTCTGAGAATTTTTTTTTGTTATAATGTATTAATTTTTCCTTAGTGTAATGTAAATAATATGTAAATATTGTTTAAGACTCATGAAATGGAATGTTTATTTTATTTGCATATAAATATTTGTCATTTGAAGTAATTTTAGACGTTTTTCTGTCACATTTTCTCTTGCAGTCAGACACTCTACTTTTTCAATACTTTTTGAACCAGTTTAAGTAAACAAAAAACCCTTTTACCTCACTAGTGATCAGATGTAAAGGAGTAGGTACAGTAAGTCCCATACATGTATTTGGCCCAAATTTTAGATTTTTAATATGACACAACAATAATTTGGTGAAAATGCTGTTTAATAACTGTCTTCAATAATTCATAACTGATACTTATATAATTGTCATCATTACGACAAAAAGCAGATCAGTTTAATAACCATCTTTTAATACTGGTAATTCATAACTTATATAATTGTCATCATTTTTTTTGGACTTGTTTTGTTCGAAATATTTATGAGCATGCAAAAAGATCACAAAGATATTTTAACTAAATCTTTGTACTTGATAGATCTTAGATTGTGCAAAGTTTGGTTCTGTTATTTTTGTGCGATCTGTATCAAAATACAAATGTAGACAAAGTTGTTTCAAATATTGTATTAGATTAAGAAATTTCTTAGTATTTTCACTTTTAAGCAATTTCTATGTGCCATGTGACTGTTGTAGAGTGAATTAAAATTAAGGAACATGCTTGATTTTCTGTAGAATTAATTAAACTAAAGAAACATGCTTGGTTTTCTTTTGAAAGACATTATTAAATACAAATAATATAAAATAATATTTATTAGTCACTTCACATTTTTAAGCCAAATTCTTAGGCCAAAAACCTGGCTTTACAACTCTCGTCTTTTTCAAGCCATGATTTCCATCAGTTAACTACATTGTATTTATCTCAACTTTTGTATATATTGTGGATAATATTGGTTATTTAAGTGCTAGTTCACGTAAGAATCATGCAAGTTCACCAAAAAAATGATACAACCCACAAAAGCTGCAGGTATTTAGTTTTAATATTTTATCTTTTTCAGGGTAAATGTACAAACCCTGGAATAACCAATTATTTTTTTAAAAACTTAAAATGGTATTCTGTAAATAAAGAGTTATTTCATTGGTGGAATTTTTACAGTGCACTTTTTCGTAACCTATTTCTTCCAAGATTTTGCCAAAAATGCTAAAAAGACAAAAATTTGCACAAGACTTGATATTGTAAACAAAATATTAAATTTAGATATGTATAAGCTTTTCAATGATGGATTAAACTTAGCATGATTCTTGTGTAGATTGGCATTTAAACAGGTACAGCAAGATATTTTTTGTGTAGAGTAGATTTGCTTTGCTTTCTTTGTACATGTTTTGTATTATTTAGTATTAAGTGCTACTTTTTGTTATTTGTTTTACACATGTATTTTGTTACTTAAACCTTATTTGACTATTTACCATTGTTGATGAAACTTAAGTTACCTTCCATAGTTATTCATTTGCTAGGGGGAAAAATCAAGTTGAAGAAACAGTTGAAGTTTTTTTAATTGCAGGTGTTTACTTAAAACAATTAGGCTAAAACGTGAACTTGTTGATCAGTTTTGTCTCTTTTTTTATTCAGTAGTCATACAAAAGAAGAAATTTTCTGAAAGTGCTGGTACTCTTTTCAATTATTCACATTTTAATCCATCATTCTAATGAAAATTTGACCACCACACTTGCTCCTCTTCTTTCTTTATTTGTTTCTTCCATTCAAAGCCTATTTTATCTTTTTCAATAATTTTAATTCAAATTCAGTTAAATGAAGCAGAATATTTATAAACAGATTTTTGAATTTTATAGTTTAATTTTTAATAATGCAGATGTTATCATCATGTTATACATTTAAAAATGTAAATTTCAAAATATGTAAAATAATATATTTTCTTATAAATAAGTAAATGCTGTTGAATTAATCAAGACATTTACGGTGTAATCATTGTTTTCTTATGTTTGTAGTGTATATATACTGGTAGTCATCTTTGGGCATTATACATATTCAGTTATCATTAGATCATTAGCTTCTTTTAGATGCATCTTCAATTTGTTCTTTAATAGTGTAAACAGATCTTATCCAAACCAAATGTTTCTTTGGAATTTAAAAAGAGTTTTTCAAGTTTTATATAAAATCAATTTTTCACAATAATGGAAATCCAAATAGAGTGTAACAATATCTGGCAGTTTGCTAGGAGAGGCCAAACCAAATTTTCATTTCATTTGAAAATATAAACATATGCCTGGAAAGAATTCAATAATTTTAAATGTGTTTTTTTTAAGCTCGCATTATTTTATTATTTATATACGATTCTCTGACATATGGTTCACTTTTGCTATCTAGATAGGAACTACAAAAATTGAAAATACATGGTAACTATTGTGTATTTTGAAAATTTCAGATAATTTCCTGAAATTTATCCACTTAGGTGACAAATAATAAAACTTGGTCATTTCCTTTTCTTTTTTTGCACACAGATATAATATTTTATGCCCTTGCCTACTTGTTTGTGGGGACAGGGCATCTGTGTCACATGGACACATCTTCTCTATGTTTAAAAGTATAAAGTATTTTGATGAATTTAATTTTGGAATGCTTGTACCTATTTGCTATATTCAACAATATTTCTTGACAAAAACAGAAATGGAAAAATTAATACTTTGTATTAAGATTAAAGTCAGAGTTTTAATCTTCTCCTAAGAGCCAATGGGCCAACTGGAGGCCCACTTGGAATGGATTTTGATGAAACAGAATATGAAGTTAAGGCACCATATGTATGTGAGCATGAAGATATTTGCCTTTTTTATAATAGATGTCTCCAAAGATAGATGATTTAACTTGAAACCAGTAAGGGGAGGGTATCCTTTTGTTAGCTTGCTTACAGTATTTCTAATTCTTTTGGAAGTTACCAAGACATGATAGGTTAAGTTAGATGAAATATAACTGCAATAAAGAAATAAACAGAAATATAAGATTATATTATAATTTTTGATAATATGTTTTCAGTAAAATTAATTTGTCAAAAATCTGAAGTATGTCATTTTATTGTTTAGATGTTTTCCCTAAAGAAGTATAAAATAGTCATACACATTTTTTTGGGTGATTTAGAGCTTTTCACAAGGGTTTTCCACCCTTGTTAAAGGCCTTGTAGAGAACTTTTTATAAAATTCCCTTTGTTTTTCTTGTGGTTGAAGTGCAGTCTCTCAGACACTTACCACATATCTGTTCATTTTCATAATAGACAAGGTTTGATATTAGGCCCTTACCTGGCCACATACTTTACCCATTTTTGTTCACTACACTACTTACTGGTTATAGTTTTTCACAAAAAAAGGATATTATTGCATTTTTTTACATCATGATGATGTCACATTCTCATACAAAAAATAATTTTGTCAATTATCCCAATGTTTTGCCAATTTTCCTTATGTTTTTGGCTAAAAATGTATATGTGTCCAAATGTAGACCAACACAATATTAATACTCAATGTAATTCTATATGTAAGTTATTGGCTGGTGAAAAATTGTAGTGGTCTATAATTTATTGAAAAAGCTTTGGAATATGCAGTTTTTCTTTAATATGAAAAAAAATAAGACATATTGGTCACCATTGGTGAAATCAGGGTGACCTTAGTAAAACCTGTCCTGATATGTTAATTCTGATTATTTTATATCATGTTGTGCCATATTTCAGAATCATCACACAATTTTCATTTTGTGGGCAAAAAAAAGGTGCTTGTCACACCTTGTCCTTTGAAAAATTATGTTATTACAAAAGTGGAATCAAGACAATTTGGTTTGGCCTGTAATATTTGTGACAATTTCTTAAATTGGAAGTATTGGATCTGATGTTTATAGTATATTTAGTGTAATTGTCTTATATAGCCATGTGTTTGTTAAAGTTTTATTAAAGTGCAGTTTGTGTTTGATACTTTTGTTTTTAATTCTGTTGTCTTGGCAACTATATCTACATCTGCAAATTCTAGCTGTTCCCAGGAACGGTCTTCTATAAGGAATTATTTTCTGTTGCCATCTTCAACATTTATTTCTATGATAGGGTTTATTATAAGAATTAAGGCTTTTGAGCAACCAGCCCAGATGTCTACAAACGTTACACTAAAAGTGTCAAAACAATAATTCACCTTGGCAATTAACACACATGCAAAAAAGTGCTAACACTACACAAGTATGCTGAATATTCTAGAACAGTGTATGAATTTCAATAAGTGAAATTTTATTTGTAAGATAGATGTATATGGATGAGTTTGAGCCCATGTTTGATAAGTTTTAATAGTGATTTGAAATATGGTGGCATGTTCAATCAATTTGTTGCTTATCAAGGTTTCTTACCTAGACTTACACCTAGAAATTGACAGTAAGGGCGGGTTCAGAACAAAACTTTACAACAAGAGAGATGAGTTTAATTTTCCGATTGTAAACTTTCTGTTCATGTCTAGCAACATTCCAGCCGCACCTGCATACGGAGTGTATATTTCTCAATTGATACGCTACTCCAGGGCTT
>JARWCS010000007.1:2831243-2845749 GCA_034783895.1 Geukensia demissa | reverse complement strand
ATATGCACAACTACATATGATGTCCTAACTGCATACCAAGTTTCATGAAATTCGGATCAGTAGTTTAGGAGGAGTTGTGCTGACAAACTTTATGACGGACACACGGACAGGCCAAAAACAATATGTCTCCACACCATAGTGGGGGAGACATAACAAGCCTCTGGTGTCTGTGTTAGCTGACTGATCATGATGATATATGCAAACTTTATACAGAAGTAAAGATCTTTTAGTTGAAGTCCCAGTTCATTTGACTCAGCAGAGGGAGTGAAGATTTTTCAAAAAAATCTTCTAGAATTATTTAATATTCAAGCAATTTTTATGTGGTTTACATTGTATGATATTGCAAACATGCATATTTCAATACCCCACAAATGCTGACATTACAGTTGAATTAGTTTTATTTAGAATTTTCATCCAGTGACCTAGAGCATTAAAAAAACATTGCTTAATCCAATTAAAGTGTGCTAGTTTTTACCATGAGTTATCAGATTCTAAGGTGCCTAAAGGTAGCATGGGGAAAATGTGATATGATGAAACTGATAAAACATATTCCACAGTGTAATAAAATGGAGTTTGGTCAAAATCACTACACACAGATTCCAACTTGTGTATTTCCCTTACATGAATTCATATAAATATAGGAGATGTGACATGATTGTCCATGAGACAGCCATCCACCAAAATAACAGTCGAAATTAAACTTCTTTAGGTCCCATTACGGTCTTAATCAATGGAGTCCAAACCATAACAAGCTGGCCCCCAAAATACACAATTACTTATGATCACTCAATCGATGATCTATTGGTCTTTACAAGTCCTGGACAGTTGTTGTTGAGGAATTTCACGGATGCTGTCAAAATTTTCTGGATAGGGGATTGTTTACCTAATTAATTGACAAAAAAGGTGTGGGAAAAATTCCATTTAGTATTGCCTAGAGTAGAACTTTGCAAAAGAAATTGATTTTTATAAATTTTTAGAAATAAATATGAAACGTAACCAAAGTTATCCTTAAGGTTAGCAAAGAATACATTGAAAATTGACAAAAACCACATAAGAATAAACAGTGTATAAAAGAATGGTGACATAAAAAATCCAATAAAAATGAAAGAGATTTCTGATTTGAATCAGAAAAAATCGTCTTAAGCTAATAGACAAAATATTAACCAATGTCTAAAAGCCAAATATATATAAGAGGTCAGGTGACAGCTAAGGAATAATGTGGTTTCTATTTATTTTAAAAGTTGTTAAAATGATGCGCAAATGGCACTACGGTAAATCTCCCTCATTGAAAAATTTTTTTGAGGGAGATCTCCCTCAAAGGACTTTTCAAAACTTGACACCTCTGTGTTCTGGTCTATCTTGATACATGTACATGTATGGAAGGTTGTGCTTGTGGACTTGATAACACGATAAGGCGAAAGTTGTGTTTTTCTTTGTTTTTCGTCCATGTGTGGGTAGGTTTTAAGCCTTTTAATGTCAAAAACAAACACAGAAAATAATCTTTATGCATTGTAGTATTACGATGATGTATCTCAAAAGCCGCCAAACATAGCACTATTGTTGATAATCTGTATGTAGATATAACGGCCTCGAATCATGCAGGCAATACAAGCTGTATAAATACAATAATAAATAATATATGTATTTATATAACATATAATAAATAAGCAATCAAAGCTGTTCTCATTTTGTGTTTGTGTGTTTTTGTGTGGGTAGGTTTTGAAAATTTGACCTGACGCAAAACAAATAAAAAACTGACAGGGCCTAACATAGAATACAGCCTTTAAGTAATATTTGTCAACTGCCTGCACCTATTTCTTTAAAAAAAAAAAGTACAGCCAGCACAAAACACTTTTTACCAATTAGTAAATTTGGACTTGTTACTTCATTGATATTGATTTCAGCTTTTGTAAGTGATCTCTGTCAGATTCCTGAATTTGTTTCTATTAAGTTTGTACTTTACCGTAAACTAGTTTATTACGGTACTTCAGAAAATGTATAAGAAAACATTCTTGTATGTAAGGAACTGCCATTAGATTTAAAGTTCATTAAATGAATTTTGTCACAGCTTGACCGAAAATCTGCTGCAAGTTGAACAAAGAAGAAGTATATGTTATGAATTTTATCCAACTTTTTTTTTATACATATCATCTTACACTTTAAATTTCAATTAAACTCTGTAAAAATTTTCCCATTTCCCTCCTACATTAATTTGACATTAAAATAAATTGTGTCCAAAAAAGCTTAATTTTATTTATTGTTGTTTTAAATATATTTGTTAAGTATTATGACATGTTTTAGCTTCCAAAAAACCTTATATAATGTGAAACTCAACATGACAATGCCAGATGTTATTTTGTTTATGATCAATTATTGTGTTAAATTAAATTCTGCCCAAATTGTATTACTTTGATACACAGACAAAACAAATTCTTTAACTGTCAGCAACAAAGTTTCACATATGACAATCAACAATTCCCCAAACATTGTCCAGTGATCAATTCAAGTTCTACCGAATAAAAAGTCATTTCGTCTGCCTATAGACTTGTGACTGAATTATCTACTGAGAATAGCAGTTCACTAAACATATTGATGATATTTGAAGTTTCATCCAGGGATTCAAAATTGGTTTTATTTAAACAGCTCTTCAATTTCACCCCAATATACTTAAAGACTAATTTGCTGGATTGATAGAAACACTGTACCACAAGTATTGGGCAAGTGTTTATTAACCTGTATCACCAACTTACTGTGAGCAAAACTCACAAAAGATACCCCCTGCTCACCATGGATTATCTGCCCTTGGAATGACCCACGATGAATTCCTTTTCTATGTGCATATCTACAATTTGTGTCAAATGTTCATGTAAAATTTAATTGAAATCCGTTGAACATCTATATTAATCATCAAGGACACTTTCACAAACTATGGTTCATTAAAATGATTAACAGGAGCCATGTTTTTTCAATATTAAACAATTGATTGATTGAATGGTGCTTAACTTCTAGTCCAGTGGCAAATATTTCATGCATTTTCAGGGGGGAGCATATTAATGATGAGTGCTGCATTGTACTAAACGAACATGCTGAGCCAGATTTTTAACGTGCTAGCTCACGAAAGCGATCAATTTTACTATCTTTGGTTTGACCTGGTCGGGGATCGATCCCACGACCTTTTGTATTCGAGGCCAGCATGCTAACCATTACACCAGAGGCAGTTAATATTAAACAATAGGGAACCCTGTTTTACCAGTTTTATTAATAGAGACCTTTTTACCAATGTTTTGATTAGGGACCATGTATCTACAGAAACCCTATTTGACCAATATTTATCAACAGGAACCATGTTGTCATCAAAAACCCCTTCTTAGCCAGTAAAAGGAACACTGTGTCACTTATACCATACCGCCTTGGTGGTGTCATGGTTAGCTTGCTCGCCTCAAGTGTTGAAGGTCATGGGATCAATCCCCGGCTGAGTTCAACCAAAGACATTAAAATTGGTATTTGCTGCTTCTCTGCTAAGCACGTAGCATTTAGGAGTAAGAGCAAAGACTGATTGGCCTAGAGTCAGAATAATGTGTCTGGGTAAAGTGGCATGTCTTCCTGCAGACTGTTGCTTTCGTGAGCTAGCATATTAAAAATCCGGCTCAGCGTGTCAGTCTAGTACAAAGCAGAGTTCATTCATCATCACTCATCATAATTATGCTCTCATCCTGAAAATGCATGTAATATTTGCTGCTGGACATTAAGCACCATTCAATCAATCAATCACTTATATCACTGTTTAACAAATATATCTCAATATGAACCCTATATCCATAATATGAACCATGCTAAGCATGTCTAATGAAGGTAAATCAGGAAAAGCACTTTACACACAGTTAAATTTAGCTTTTAAATAGTTTAAGAAACATATGTAAGATGTAGATTGTATCTTTCTGGCATATGGAATTTACCTATATTTATCCCAAAATGAACTGTTACTTGTAAATACATGTAAATGTCTTTAAGATTTTTTGTCAAATTAGTGTAATGCAGTTTTACAAGAAGATTGATAATTTTATTTTTTTTAACAAATACTTAATCATTATTTTCACCATCAACAGAAAGTGTATCAAAAGATAAAATACATTGTTATAGTAAGTCCTTCATAACTGGACTGAGCTAACAAATGAATCCATTAATTTCCATACAGACAGTTTAACCCTGAGGAAGTATGTGTACTTTATAGTGATATTATGAATTTGTCTTCTTTGTGTTTTTGTCAAAGCTATTGACAAATATTGAAATTAATTTGGGATAGGGTAATAGTATTTAAAATTAAATGTAAAATGGCATTGGTGCTTTTCCTAAGGTAACAACTTTTTTGCAAATAGTTGTTTAATTATATTTCTTACGTAATTTAAGGACTACATAAGTTCATGGTGTGTGCATGCCATTTTTCCTCTTAGTTATTGGTGGTTTGCGTCTCAATTTGACAGACCCATCTGCGTTATTACAAGCCAGTATAACACAGTTGCCAATGATTGGGACTGGAAAATTTTGTCATTTTGTTTGAAATGCGGGTGATAATGTGTGGGATGCAACATGCACTATCAGATATATGTAGCCTTATAAGGGGTTAATTGACACCATTAGATGTTTCATTCGTTAAATGGCTTCACAAAGAGTATAATTAAACATGTTTGTCAAGAGACCGGTAGCTTGTTATTGCAGGTGAAAAGTTAAATTGCGTGTACCTGCCTGGTGAATCAAAATATGCATGTAAATAGCTGAAAAAGTGTGTGAAACACGCAAAAAGCAGGCAGGTTGGCAACTATGGTATAACTGTACCATGGTAAACGAATGTTTGTTCTAACATTAAAACTTGTATTTTTAAGTGCTTCATAACATTTAGAGATGTTTGTATTGAATTTATGAAAACAAATTTGAAAGTCACTAGGCAAAATAAATCAGGGGAGTCGGAAAATCGGTGGCAGTGTCAATAACAAAATAAGGGAAAGTCCTATAATCGGTTTTTGATTTAATGGAGCTAAATATTTCAGTGAACGAGGGCTACGTGATTTACTCCAGATCACTTTTAGTCATTATATAACAAATAAGCAATAAAAATGGGTTTTAAGACATAATTTTTTAACTTCTAATAAAGACAGTGAGATAATTGACCTTTACAAACCTGTTTGGATTCATTGCTTAAAAAAATATCAATATTACTTCTTATTTCCTAATGCAGCTGAGACTCACATTTCAATTCATTGGAAAACAGTTAAATCATTTTAAAATGCCGTTGAATTTCATAATATGAGACCTTGTAAATTTCTTCACTTATTTAGTTAATTCAACAAAATACAGACAATATTCAATATTTCCAAGCGTTATTATCACTGATTGTATGTAATGAATATTTTCAAGAAGAGGGGTCATTTTATACTAAGGGGAACATTATTTCTGATCACTTTGACAGTATAATCATTTCAGGACTAAATAACTACCATAAAACATATGTGAATAATAACTTAAAGTAACATATGTCGACTTTTGAGGCCAAAAATTGGAAGGCCAGTCAAACTTGATGAATTTCTTGTTACACTGATGGACTCAATGAAATACCGGTATATAATTCATGAATTAAAGAACACAGATAAACCAAATATAAAAATAACAATCAGGGAATTTTACACAAAGATGTAAATTGTATAACACATTCCAGTACCCAAAAATAAATCAGATCATGTAATTCAAGCATTGGGAAGATTTCTTTGACCTCCACACAACACAAGAGAAAAACTCAGTAATTATAATTAAAAGAGAGAATATGGAATATATGCCAGAAAGACACAATACACATCTACAACATTGGAAAATAGGGTAATGTCAGAATTTATGTAGTGTAAAGAATGCAAAGAACAAGGTTTGTTCTCTAATTCCAGTCTGTCGGAAACTTCATCATGTTCATACAAAATGGTAATGTCACTGTCAAATAATGGCTGTCCCACATAAATTCATACTGGAATTTCCATTCTAATAATTGCATGGCTCCATCATGAACTGCCACTTTGTGAGAACGTCACACAGAAATTAAATCATCATCGCCCAGTCATAAGGGACATTATGCCATTCTCTGAAGGTGTCAGAATTAAATTACATACAGCACGGCGGGACATTGGATGTTAACCTGTTCCAATCTCAACAGGCCTCCATAATATCGGATAAAGACAGTAAATAAAGCTTACAATGACTTTGGATATGAACTAAATGATTGATTTTCCTATTAACTGCACATGTAATAGTTTTTGACAAGTATTGAGGAAGTTTGTTAGCTAAAACTAGCTAATGCACTTTATACAACTACATCCAAAATGAATACAATCAATACCCTAATTAAGCTTGTAGAGTTTGGCACCAAAAGTGAATAAAATTTTCATTATATAGTAGTATTAAATACTTCACACTGATAAATGCTTCAGAAATTATCACCACAGCTATGATATAAAGATTATCAATACATTAACGTGTGAGAGAAACAAGGTAATTCATTGTCAGTTAATAGAACAATTTGAATGATAATGCCACATATTTCCAGAAAAAGATCTGCTTTAAAGTTTTGTTGCTAATGCTAGACAGAAACCCATATAGCACTTGAGACACTGAAAAAATAAACACTGGAACTCTGATTATAGACTTCTGTAACACCTGGAACTGGTTAAGTTGTGGACACAGACTCACTTCTTTACATAATTCTAAAACTTGAACTGTGATGGACTCGAGCAGATGCCCAAAACATGTCAGTGGGATTCACTCTGACAAACAGATCACTGTTATGGATTTGTTTAAATCAGGGAAAAAGCTGAATGGACTGGACACCACTTACAAAGTCACTTATTTATAGCTAGGCACATCTGTAAATTCCTATTTTAGGTCTACAGAATCTTAAAGCCATTTCTACCAGCAAGATAAGTAAATCCTGATAAAGTAGAAGCAATCATTTATAGGTTTTGGAAAAGGCTAATTATTTGAACATGACCCATGACCTAGATGACCCATTTCTCTGTTTATGTAGATGCAATTAAATGTAGGGATAGGTTAAATGTACAGGACTAACCAAATTTACAGGAATTTTCTTAGACTTGAATATATCCTGTGATAGGTTGACTGGATTGGACCTACCTGATTCACTAGATGACCTGTTTCTAGCAAACATATCACTATTATGGACTTGAGTAAATTCTGTGATAGGTTGACTGGATTGGACCTACCTGATTCACTAGATGACCCGTTTCTAGCAAACATATCCTATTATGGACTTGAGTAAATTCTGTGATAGGTTGACTAGATTGGACCTACCTGATTCACTAGATGACCCATTTCTAGCAAACATATCACTATTATGGACTTGAGTAAATCCCGGGATAGGTTGAGTAGTGAGGTAGTACACTCCATGTAACACATCTGTGGCATGCACTCTATTATGATCTGTAAAAAATGTATAAAAAAGTAGTCTTAAATTGTAACTGTCACTTTACTTAAATATATCACAGTTGCATTGCAATTCTACCATAAAAGAAACATTTATATTGTTATAATTCTAAGAAAACAAGAGGTATGCAGCTGCATATGTTTCCTTGCAATAAACTGTACAGTATAAAATTATTGACACATGATTTAAGCTTGGAACTATAAAGAATTTAGCTCTAGAGTTCTTTAGTTGGGTGCTGTTCTATTTACTTTTTGCATTTTTAGCATTACATTTTGTATTTTTACTAGGAATATGAGCAAAATGTCCTCCTGGAGTCAAGGATGTTGCTGAATTGCATTATCACAATACATTTCAAAGTAAAGAATCAAAACTTTAATACATGACAACAAGCAACAAACTGAAGTGAATGAATAAAAAATATGGCTGTGGACTGAAAGTCAATGGTTCATGAAAATGACAAACAAATTGATCAGCAGTTGTTTGGTCTGTTATCGTTTAATTTCCTATGTTGCTTGATTTTATTCCAGGTTTATACAAATTCTACAATTGGAAGACAAACCCGATAATTGTTAACAAGAATATTAATTATATCTACTAATAATGTCCATGACAGATTAAATTTTGTCAAGCCCATATCATACTAATTTAAATTAATAATCTTATTCCTTTGATGTCAAAAAGCCAAGGTCTCTATTCATTATTTAAACAGTCTATTAGCTACAAGAAATTGTCATAATTATTCATGACAAGACTAGGGTCAATAGAAAGTCAACAAGTCAATTGTAAAATATGACCTTACTATTATTTAACTGTATTTAAATTCAGTATATTATTAGTTACATAAACAAACTACAAAGCATAAACATTTTAATTCTATTTTAATCATTTCTCTGTTTACTCCTTGTAAGGAAAATTAACTGTTTTATTAATACAATATGCCTATACAAACTTTCTTATGTTATTACATGTATATATCTAAGCTACTTATAACTCTCTATAATTATATCAAGTTTCATATTTTTCTTTCTTTCAATAATATGATAACAAGACTTTTATGGATGAGAGTACAAATCAAAAGTATTACTAAAATTTGCAATTTTTAATTATTTTGTATATTATTAAAGTAATTTTCAGTATTTGTTATTTTTTTCCATGGGATTTATCTCCCTTTGCAAAGGAGATTTATTAAAATATAATAAATAAACATTTTTAAAATTTTTATTTTAATATGTTTTATATAGATGCAGCAATTTACAAATAAGACGAAAAATATGATGGTAATAAACTGACAGCTGAATATGTTTTACCTTCAGGTGCCACAGTACTCCCATTATGTAAAACTGAGATCTAAGCTTAGAAGAGAAGTTATTTTTCTTTTAAAGTAATGCTGTTTGAAGATTTTATTCAAATTTTGACTTGTCCTGATAATGCATGAAATATTTGTTGCTGGATGTTAAACAACAGTCAATTAATCAATCGAATTTTGAAAAATCAAGACATTTGCATAAAATTTTGGAACCTTATCAAACCGTTTTTATTTATGAAAATTCCTGGTTTGAACCTTCCAAGTCCTAAAACAATGACTAGAAAGTAACAAAAATATACCTAACAACCTTTGAAGCCTTTTGTTTTTATTCAAATTAATATTTCAAAATTTAGATAAAGATTTGAACAAATGGCAAAGAATATCTTCATAAAGTGAAATAAAATCTGTGCAAATCTGCTAATGACTCTTTGATAGCTTTAAGCTTAAAACTTGTAAATATCAAATGCAAATCACTGGATTACCCATGCACTTTATTGATCTTATAAGGAAAAATTGTCTTAACCTGAGTGCATCTGGGAAATAAAATTTACGGTAATTTCAACTGCACTACACATTTCTACATGTATTAAAATGGCTTGCAGAATTTTTTAGTTTAATTTGAAAATGATAGTTAATAGATATAAAACCAGTTTATGCAGACACATACATTCCAGGTTAAACAAGTACAAATATTATTTCTTATCCTAACCAATTTTGATCATATAATATAAAGCAGGCATTTATATGGCTAAAGGATTGTGACTGTGAAAGCCAAAAAAGTGTCCTGTGTTAAGTTGTCGTTACTGTTATAAATTTCTTAGGAAACAAAATGTATGCATGCTTAACTGCATACAAAATATGACTGACCTGCCAAAGCAGTTTATGTCAAAACTGACCTAATCTAAATCTTTTAACAATTGTTGATATGGCCACCATCTACTACAGAAACAGCATACATATGTCAGAAAAAAAAATCAAATACAACACAAATAATACCTTACTACCTCACAGTCCTTATTTAAATATCAAACAGAAAACACCAGATATTTTTGTTCGGCCTAATTAACTGGTGCTATCACTACTTACATGGCTTTGTTCTGTATCCTTGTTCAAGTGAATGGAAGTAATGTAAAAACTGTGGTATAGGGATCCGGAATGTTTCAAATAGCCCAACTTCCATAAATAATTTATAACCGACCTACAAACATAAACAGAAACATTCAATAATGCTTATAGTTGCCTTGATATGGCTAAAATATTTATGATGTAGCAATACAGAGTATCAAAAATTTGTAAAATAAATATAAAACATTAGATACATATATATGAATATTGTAAAATGTTATTATTATCCAAGAATATTTTATTATTAGCTCAGTAACATCAGATTCTGATAAATAACTGTATGCAGCTGGTTTTTAATATTCAGTTTTTATGTTGTTTTGTCACATCACTGTCCCAGGTTAAAAGAAAGGTTAAGTGCTCACAAACATGTTTAACCCTGCCACATACTTTATGTGCCTGTCTCAACTTGTTTTACATTGTATAAAATTTGTTACCTTTGAATATGATCACTCTTTTTGCCTTTTGCAGCTTGCTGCATGTTGTGGATATGTGTCCATTATTGAAGGCCTAAAGGCAACACGTAGATGTTTGTAATGAACACTCTCATAAAAAACCATACCACATCTCCTTTTTCTATATAATCTATTTTTAACCACTTCCTGACCCTTTTTTACCCCCTAGTTATGGTCAAAACTAATCTAACTTCTAACACATATAAACCCGTATTCTGTTTTGGTTTTTAATCTAAAGCATGAGGAATATTGTATCTATACAGCGTGAACACATTTGATTTCTAATCTATGAAAACACCCAAAAGATTTCACATTAGGGCACTTCAAATTCTCATTAATGCAATCCAAAACTGAGGGGTGTGTGTGGGTAGAATTGGTTTTTTAAAAATATGATAAATCTTCTAATTTTAACAGTTAGAAATACTAAGATGTATGTTAAAATACCTAAAGATCCTTTGTCACAAATGAAATTGATGCAAAACTGGAACGCAATATAAATATTGTTTCTTGTTAAAAAGAAAATGTGGACCTTTGAGAAGAGACGAATTAACTCGACTTAGGCTTATGAATATAAAAAATAATGTTTTATTGTTTTCCTTGTAAATCTGTTACATAAAAATGTTAAACAATATCAACAGAATTTTTTCTCCCTAATTATGGTTATTTGGTTTAATCATTAATGTAACCAAATTTGGTATGATTACTGAAGAGTTGGTTTGTCCAACACAAATGAGGGCTGAGGATAAAAGATTTCAGATTATGAAAAATTGATGTCACATCACCATAGCAATTATTAGTTCTCTGTATTAGGCAAACATCATGTCTACAGTATTACAAGATGATACCATAAGCTGCAATGAGTGGTAATGTTTTACATTTGTGGATCTATAACCTTTCTGCCATATCAATGACCTAATATTCTTAGCAAGAATATCTGATTCCTCTGAATTTTCTGTAAAAGCTCATTATCATGGATCATTGGAAGTTGTCAAGGTTATTCACATGATGTAGACAGGTTATACTTGTACTTTAATATGTTGACTAATACCAAGTAGACAGGGTAAATTTTTACCTTATATGTACGCAAATTCCATGAAGAAAGTTTATACTTGTACTTTTATATTTACACTTAGGCCATGAAGACTGCTTATGCTTGTACTTTTACATGTAGACTAATACCACATACAGGTTATACTTTGTACTTTTATATGTAGACTAATACCACATAGACTGGTTTTTCCCCTGAACTTTTATATGTACACTAATGCCATGTAGACAAGTTATACTTGTATTTTTTCATGAAGACAAATTCTACTAGACTGGTTTTACTTTACTTTTATATGTATACTAATGCCATGTAGACATGTTATACTTGTATTTTTATATATAAACTAATGTTATGTAGACAGGTTGTACTTGCACTTTTATATTTACTCTATTAAATGCCATGTAGACTGGATATACTTGTCACTTTTTGTATGTATACTTATAAAACCAAGCAATAATTGTACTTTTTCATGTAAACTAACGCCACATATACAGGTTATACTTTTCCATGTTGACTTATTTCATACTTGTACTTTTACATGTAGACTAATGTCATGTAGACACTTGTACTTTTACATGTAGAATAATGCCATGTAGATAGGTTATACTTGTACATGATATGTAGACTAATGTCAATCTGTTTAACAATACTGAATCTGATGCAGGAGTTCACAAGTCCTCAGAGTAAGTCCAATAATCAAGTCTGATAAAGTTAGCATCAGAAAACAAATTGACAATATATATATTGACTTCTGCATCCTTATATCAGCAATTATATTTTTTACTGCTTCATATATATGAGGAAAAAAGGAAAAAAATACCTTTTACGTTGCGATTTTCTCTCTGATGTTACCATAAGAATAGTGTTTTTACCACTGGGAAAAGATTTAAAAATTGGCACTGACATTGAAGCTTGACAGGAGAAAATATGTGGTCATTCTTATCACTTCCACTACTCCCCATATAAACAATTTACCTCATATATTCAACTCCCCTAAAGAAAGACCCTGTTATTCTAACCAAGTTAGCATTAGCTAGGTTTCATGAAAAGGATATTTTTCATGAAAATCTACACTTCATAATCCTAATGGGGCTGAATATTAATAGAAATATTCAAAAATGTCTCTTTTTAACCTTCATACTGTCAGTTTATTTGTAATAATACAATAAGCTTAAGAAGAAAGCTACTTATGGATCCACAACATACACCCTGATGCATTTTACGATGAAAATCAATGTGGACGCAAGACTTTGGATTATTCTAATTGCTACTCTGACCAGCTGCGGAACTGTCTAACATGTATGACTAACTTTTAATTCATTTTAACTCTAATTAGCAAAATCAAAACGGTTACCACATTGTTCAAATTCAAGTTTGTCAGTATAGAAGCAGAAGATCTTTTTTTATTAGCCAATCAGCATCATCCAATTTGCCAACAGAATCTGACAGCTGATAAACCGAACCATTTATTGAATTAGAGAATATGTCATTTATAAATTTGTCTCTTACAAAAGAGATTCTCACGTCAAATTGAATTTCATTTGCCTTAATCTGTTAATCTGAAAAGTCTGTCAAAAGTGAAGAAAAATACGGCTGCCACTTCAAGAATAAGCCAATTTCTGCAAAAATAGTGCCATTGATTTTATTTAGTTAAGTATCTGATTCTCTCCCCTGAAAATTTTTTAAGCGAATTTAATTAACTGGAATCAGTCCTTATGAAGTTGTTACTTTTAACATATAAGGAGCATAATTTGTCTGTTGATGTAATCTGTAAAATAATTATAATTGTATTTCCAAATCTGTGTGGTGTGTATATCATCCATTTATAATGCTGGCCTTGTGATAATTTCAATTAGTTAAAAACCTTTGCCTTCATATACTATGACAGATTACATCCAAACTGTATTCTCTTATTGCCTTATGTTTAGCCCTTCTCAAAAGATATATGGATGCAGAATTCAAAGTATCCCTAAAGATTATTGCCCTGCCAATACTTGACATCACAAGACATACTGTGAGCAAAACTCACAAAAGATATTCTCACTCCCAAAAAGATTATCTGCCCTTGGAATGAACTGAGAAAAATTTCTGTTGTATGTGCAAATCTACACATTGCATCTTCGGTTCATGTAAAGTTTCATTGAAATCCATGGAACAGTTTAGGCGGAGATGCACTTACAAGGTATGTGGACAGACAGAAGGAAGGACAGACAGATAGGGTGATTCTTATATACCCAAAAACCTTTTTGGGGGTAAAAATATTAAAGCTGTTCTTCAGTATATTGCAGTGATAAAAGTTCGGATCCATCTAGTCTGTAACTACCCAGTAACAAACTCACCTTACTTAATATTGTATCAGGATGCAGTCTAGCTAAATCAAAGATAGGATAGTCCCAATCATTTAGTTTTTGAATTGCTAAGTGTTCACAAGATTCAATTCGATTTACATCCCATGGGATTTCAATATTATTGTCTAATTTGTCAGAGTCTAATTTCATAGATTTGCATTTTTCAGAAATGTCTGTTTCTTGTTCTGCCTCGTCCTCATTGTCAGCATCTTCTGCCGTGTCGGCATGTTTCTGTGACAAGAAAGACTCTTGTATCACCTTCAAAATAAAACAAAATAAAAGTTGCATGAATTTAATTGTATACACTAATACAGAGTTATTGCATGAATATTGGTAAATATTGTCCCAAGTAGAATATTATATTGCATGAGCTTGTGAGTGCAGTTAATATTCTATGAGGGATAAGACTCATCAATATCCCTGCAATAACCCTTTTATTGTATAGTGCTAAAAACATCAATGATGTCACTTTTTATGAGCAATATTGCGCTGAGTGCAATAATGAGCAATATTGCAAGCTAACTTTTGGTTACGTTCTACGTGGAATATAATCTTGTTATACAAAAAAATTATTGCATGTACACCATAGATAAATACACCCTATGTTAATATAATGCACAATCTTACAGAAATAACTGCATTCTTGAACTCAGGTGCTTCGCAAGCGCAGCACGATACGACCGCAGCACATTGAAATGTGAAAGGTGAACAAAAGACCCTTTGGGTAAGTGTGGACACAGTATTTTGTTG
>JARWCS010000007.1:2807870-2831143 GCA_034783895.1 Geukensia demissa | reverse complement strand
CACTGCCACTGGTCTCAGCGGGACTGGAACGCGAACTTCTACGACTTGTCTGAAAAAAAAAGAAAGGATAGGTAATGCATATTGTTTTTGGTAAAAGAAACATACTTAGAATTAAAAAAACTACAAAAAATGGTTTTTTTAATTAGAATATGTTGAAAATGTAGGTCGAAATGAATTTATTTACTGTCTAAAATGATTAAAAAGCAGTGATGCAAGTTCATTCTTATTGGAACAAATTCAATTTTTAAATATATTTCAAATACATGTTGTTTTTCAAAATATATCACAGCTATTGTTAGCACTGCAAAAAGAAGCAACAAATGTTAGATTCTGAAAGCTAAAGTATGAAAGCTGCAACAACATGCAAACCCAGTCACCAATACACATTTGCAGTAAAAGGTAGAATAATTTACATGCAGTTATTTAGAAACCTTACAGTAAAATACCTGTATATGGCAACAACAATCAACACATAGAAGTGTGTTTATCTACTCGGCAGACATTGTGGTTATCCACACTGGAGATATTCCAGCACAAATCATTTAGTGGTTAACCAACAATCTTAAAAGTACAGTACTGTTATGAAAATTTCCTTAGCTTGCAAAATAAGACTAATCATATCTGCAAGAATTGACCGAGATTTGAATGTACTGGATTTTTTATTTATATCTGTGGTGGGCCATGGGAACCATCAAACTATTTTCAAAATTAATGTGCAAATTGACTCTACAAAGTAAGACCATAGTGATCAAGAGGCAATTTTCTTGGATTTTTGGTTGGAAAAAAACAAAATTTAACTTCAAAACATAATATTATCTAATGCTTCCTAACTTACACAGATTATAATTCTTTGTTCAATAATCAGTTTTATTTATCCACTGTTGTGAACAGAAAGCTTTAGTGTGACCAAACAAGACTTATACCTACAACATACAACTTATATATCCTGGGACACTTAAGGGTACCAAGCCCACCCACACTGTACAAAAAGGGGGCCAATTATGATACAACTCCGACACTTAAGTACTTATCTAAATAACAGTTTCATTTTAAAGCAGCTGTTAGGAATATCTGAAATAATTATACTTTAAGATAGTTATAAAAGCTTGATTATAGGTATTTAATGTAAAAGTGTGGAAAAGTGACTCCGGTTATGTATATAAGTGATGCGGCACTTTGACAAAGAATTGACTGACCACAAGCCTTTTAATGGTGATTATATTCTATACTGAAATATTTACAAAAAATACCTAAATATGACACTATCAATTGGTCAAAATTTTTTTTAAAAATGTGGATTTTGAAGTTTTAAATTTTTGGATAAGCTGCAAGTTTCCTGTACAAGTAAAAATGTAAAGTATTTCCTGATGAAAACCTGAAGGTGCTTCAAATTATAATATGAAAGAATATAAAAAGATTAACAATTTTAAGGAAATTAGGGCATTTTAAATTTCCTATATAAAGACATACTTGTAATATTTGTGGTTTACAGTGTAAACTGTTGTCTATTGTACAATTTCTTACGGCAATATATAAATGCTATCAATTCCTTTTAAATTAAAAATAGTCAATTTATTTCCAGATTTACTGGGGCAAATTAGTCACTCTATAATTATCTGTTATTCAAGATTTGTTTATAAATTTTAAAAGTCTAATCACAAAGTTTACACAAGACTGTAAAAGAATTCCCACAAAATACTGGTAATTATATATGTAATTTGTTAGAAAAAAAAACGAAACTAATAGGAATATGCTGTATGCGATCAAGTTGCACTTACTATCAGAAGAAACTGTTTTAACTGCTGATTTGGTTATCATTTAACAAAAGCAGAAGCAAATATTCATGTCTCTGACAAAAGTCACAAAACTAAAGTAAATGAACTTAGGAGCACTACAAGATGTGATTTTTTTAAATGGGCATAAACTCACATGACAAATATGTATGAACCACTGATATTGTAAGTGTGTAGTTATTACTTAAAAAAAGTTTTTATAATTTAATTTCTCTCCAAATTTTTATAACACATATGTATAAAAATACCAATTTTAATTATTGTTTTTTTTTCACCCTGTCACAACAATTAAAATGGTCCCATCTGACTGAGAGCATTAATTTGCTGTGTTTGACATTAACGTATTTCATCCCCCTTTAAAATTGGTGTTATAAGCATCTGAATTGGGAAAGAGAATAAAATTTTTCTATCTTTGATATTTTAACATTTTTTATGGAAGAAAGTTTCAGCAAGTTGCACTTTTAAAAGCTAACATGAAATAATGGCAATACTATATTTACACAAGATTAGTTTTGGCGGGGTGACTTGTACTTTTGGTTTCTTGACTGCTTTGTTCCACATAAAATTGAAAAAAAAAATATGCAAATTCCATAATTATAAAATTAAATAATAGTGGCCAGAATGATAAATCACAATTCCTGCCCATAGATGGGAAATGATACAATTATAGGGTAACTTCTGTTGATCTTCTCCGTACCTGGTACACAACAAAAGTCACTCGGTACATATATATATAGTTACTTTGACATCTACCTCATTTACAAGCTGTAAGTGATTATTATGACCAATAAGACTATAAAATGTTTGTCAACTTTTGAATAAATAGCTTTACTCACTGATAATAATATCCATATAATCAAACTGAATTTTAATGTTATATTTAACATTTCTTAAACATTAGTCATCATATAGCATAAAAAAAATTTCAAAATTTTTATTAAAAATACAAATACATGAAATTTCCATTCTGCTCGGAGCTGAAAAATTGTACATTTTTTGTAAAGTCTATTCTTGTTTTAAAAATGGAAAATTGAACAGGAATGCACACTGAAACTAATTTTAAACATAAAACTTCATTGTATGGTATAAAAGCAAATGTTTATAATTATTGAATATTCTTAAGTAAAAAACCCAAAAAATTTTCACGCATAGTATACCAACCCACTTATTAAAATCGGCACAATTTTTTAATTAACAAATTCATACACACCTTCAATTGTTAGTTTATACTTAATTTACACCTAAAAACTTAATTTTACTGTTTAGAAAGATCTTCCCACTTTTAATCATAATACACGGACATGCATCAGATGTGCTCAACAGATAGTATGAATAGTTTTAAATACTTTGACATTATCATTTGCGGGGGTGAACACCCAAATTTCGGTCAATGCCACATACCACAGGTAAAAATTTCTAATTCAAGAAAAATACACCTGTCCAAAATATAATTATCATAATAAAACAATTTTACATTAAGATGAATCTTTGAAGAGATAGAAATCTGCATTTTGAATAATTATACAGAAATCAGAAAATGAATGTTTCCTCTAGTATACTATTAGCAAGCAATTAAGTGCAGAATTATGTAAAATTGTTTGAAGTTGTCATTTCATGGGAATTTTCTCATTTCTTTATATTTACAAGTACATTTGTATTTCATGATTTGACATTAAAAATAATTTTATGTAACATGCTGTTTTAGAGTGCATATCATATATCCATGTTATTTCTTTTGATGTCATAAAAATATGCTATATACAACTTAATTAACCTGTGACATATGCATCAAACATCAAATGGCTGTGCAGTTAAGTAATTAAGAAATCTATTCATTTTCCAATTTAAGATATTATCAGAAATTTTGTATTGCCAACTACAAAAATGAGCAAAAAATTCTGTTTTTATGTCACGTTAAACTGTGACTAGGAATCATATGAATTTGCCCTTTTTCTTTTTCTTTAGGCATAAAAATAAACCATTGAAGAATATAAAGCAGTTGATTAAACCAAACACAGAAAAATTCTAGTGACGAATGCAAAAGAGTTAATTAAACTGTTTTCTTTTCTATGAAGATGTCAACATTTAATCCATTTAAAAAGATTAACAACAGAAAAAAAAGGATCAAAAGGAATAATAGTTACTTCCTTCAAACAATAATAAATATCAATTTACCGAGATAACACGCAAAATATTCTACAATTAGGAAGCATGCTTATTGTTAAATGTTTTAGTACCCCTGGTATGCTGTATGCAAACACAGCCCTCGCATGTGTCAGTTCAAAACATTACTAATCACCAAAAAGAACTTTAACAACCCTTCACACCCTGTTTTGAAATAGAGAACAAAGCCGTCACAGGACAGCCGTTGACAATCATAGAAAACACAATGATACAAGGTTACAATAGTAATTGACCATTTTCTTTATTTCCTATAGATTTATAATATTTTTATGGGATGTAACTCCAAGCATGTGTAAAATTGGATTTCCTGACCGGCCCGAAAGATCACGCTGTGGCTAATCCTCCGCAATGGACAAGTCGCATGGTCCTTTTTTAACATAATAAATCAATGGTAAAAAATTGGAACATTTGAATGATGGACATGATGAGTTTTAATTGTCAGTGAATTTCATTTGATATTTGAGCAATAATATGCTTTGTAGTCCAGCTGTAATCCTGAGTGAAGGATTTGACCTGCTGCCCCCTTGAAAAAGAAGCGGTAAAAAAGATCTTTTTCGCTCTTTGGACAATACCATAGCCATTGCCCAATTACAAACTAATCCTCAGAAAACATAAATCAGAACTCACAATGAAAAGTTTCTATAAGTTAGAAATAAAACAAACAAAAGGAGAAAAATGTTATCAAAACATTAAATAATTTAAATCCATAAAATACTTTATCTTATTTCTTTCAAAATGAAGAATTACAGAAATATAACTAAAGTCACCAATAAGATAATTTATACAATTGAAAAATAGAGATATAACATTTATTTTCCTTAAAAATTTACCTTTATAAACTTTTATGACAAACCCTTCGTTTAAGGAAGTGACCTTTGACAAGGAAATGCAACAGTAAAATTTAAAGTTTATGAATAAAGGCTTATAATTGGACATCATAGGTAAACGATGGAAGTATGAACATGACAGATCATAAGGTACAACTCGAACCAATCCCTCGTGTCTCATCTGAATAGTTTATAAAATAATTCTGTAGGCTGAGATTAATCCTATTTTGTCTGCTCATCCTCTTTTTCTGTAGTAACTGAATATCTTAGGTACCTGATATCAATATGGGAGGGATACCTTTTAAATTGAACAGGGTGCAAAAACAAAAAAAACTGTAAACAGGCTCCAATTTATTTACACCTATCTAATATATATTGAAAGATTTTAAATGATAAAAAAGGTTTTTTTTGCAAATTTGTTTTATTTTCTTTAATGGGTAAAAAACTTCAAGTTTCCTTTTTTTGTAAATTATTATATTTATGGTGGCAAAAATTTGAAATATGAAAACAGATGACTATAAGTTGTAGCCAGTTGAGCCAATCCTTGTTACGGGGAGAACACCTTGATACAGTACATTACCTGTTGTTTTCTACTACTTGACTGACTTTTGTCTATTATGATAGTTTGTGGTTTTGTGTGTTTAAATGCATATAATTTAGGCTTACAACCTGTTATTTATTAACTTTTTGTCAGGTAAAATGGTGTTTGTGGTAAATTTTGAACTTTTAAGTCCTATGAAAAATGAAAAGTCAGCAAAATCAAAATTAAATTTTAAATGCTATATAGCTTTTAATTTTAGTTCAAAACTTATTCTTATCTGTTCAAGAGCAAATCAAAATTCAAAATTATGTCAACTCCATTTTGGAAATAATAAACTTTATGTGCACAAATCAATTCTTTGCCAGTTTAGCTCATACAAATTTTAGAAGTAACTTCAAACAGGCTAGGTCACACAATAAGTAATATCCCCTTGAAGGCATTTGCCTGATAAAGTTTTACTAGTTATTGATTAATATAAAACTATTCATTTCTTATTCCATATATTAGTATCTAATTACATTTTAGCTTATCAGAAAATAAATATTTTTCAGTCTTTTTTCCAACCATATCATTTCTTGCAAATTTGAAACTAATATTCCTTTATATGTTCCCTTTTATCAAATATAATTTTTTTCTTTGTACCTAATTTCTGATTAGTAACAGAGTATAATTAACCACCCGCTATCAAAATTTCTAATTAGGAATACAGACCTAAATATTTTTTATTTGTATTAAGGACAGAAATAGAAGGAATTATTCTATAATTATTCCAAATGCTATAATAAGTCACATTGTTTTCTTAACAATTTAAAAATGATTATTTTTGCAACATTTGAGTACTTTCATATCTGAGAAGAAAAGCGACACGTGGATGTAATTATATAGGAGAAATCTGACCGAATGATACTCCAATACAATCTGTTATCCCGATACGCCTTAATGTTCTTATACCATACATAAAATACAAACACCTTCGGCTAACTAATGCTTTACTAAATTTGAATGATGATTAAATCAAAATTGTGAAAAGCCAACATCAGCCCTATAACATAAAAGGTACTATTTTATCTATTTCTTTCCGTATGAAAGCGTAAATTACTCTAATATATGGTAATATTGAACCTGATTCCATACTGCATGCTTTATACCTGCCTAAAGGCTTATTGTCATAATCATTTAACCTTGTTCATGACACCATGAACAAAATTTCTTTTGCATCATAATACAAATAACTCTTTTTTTCATGAAAAAATGAAAGCCCATAGAATAATAAATGGCCATAAAGTGCAATGATGTTGGCTAATTAAAGGAAAGCTTGACACCCATTTTAATTTTAAATCTTTCTATCCGTCCATAAAATTAAATGGTATAACAAAAATCATCGGGAAGTTTGTCGTGACAGGTGACGATAACATTATCGTCCAAAATAAAAAAGTCATACCGGTATGTTAAAATTCTGGTTATATACATTATGTATGGTTGGAGTGTGGCAGACACACGCTATCACACTAAACTTGCTATTACATTTACAACATTAAAATCTATGTTACGCCCATAAGTAGCAGTGCGGGCAATTTTTTGTCATAATTTTAACAATGATTACAGGCTAATTTTATGGGGCAACATCCCCAGGTGAATTAAAAGATAAATTTCTCCTGTGATGATAAGAATTTTATGTTTAGTTTGTGATCAGAACATGGGGTAGATCTTTTGTAATTTATTTTATTTTAAGTCCAATAATGATGAGTTTAATGAAAAAATTAAAGGCAATATGAAAAAATTTAATGTTTGTGTTTTTATTGCTTCTCACTGTTTGGTTGACCGTGTGTCATCTAAATTTCGATGAAAAGATAACTTTAATTGGCTTTTTAGCACATCTCTCCATTTACAGCTTGTACAAATGGTTCTTATTCTGAATATAATAGGTCGACATTAAATCTTCGGTTATTACTTGTAACACGATACTATTTTTCTTGCTATTTTATGAATTATAAACATTAGACAACCTGTTTCAGTATTTTTATGATGCCTTTTCTGTCAGATTATTCATGTTCCACAGTATCTTTTCCATTTTTTTGTCAAATTTTTGAGCTGCCACAAATACCAAGATTATGATAATAAAATGGAACACCAAAATGTTTTTTTCTACAAACTATCACTGTACATTAAAACTGAAAAACTTTGATTGGAAGTGATCAAGAATTTTTTTTCACTTGCTGTATTGCTGTAAAAATAATAGAAATTGAATTTTCCTTGCCATTTATAGCTTTTGCCGTTACCTTAACTAAATTAGATTACACAATAATCATTGAAAATAGATAGGATGTATGTATTTAAAAAAATTATATTACTAATGTGAAAAAAATACTTGAAGACAAAAAAAATAAGAGAAAAGATAAAAATTACAAGTTACATTAATATTTTATAATTTAATAAAACTAAAGTGTTATTTCTCAAAGTGCTTGTACATTTAACATATATTATAAAGTGATTTTTTCTTCATAAGTATATGCAAGGAGTCTTGACCAGGTAGAGAAAATTAAAGACAATCCACAATCTAAGGTTATTAGCTTAATCTTTTTCACCTAATTCTTGACTGGGTATTTTTTTTATAATGAAAATATTCTCATTTTATCTATATTCAAATTCAATATGCAAATAATGCATTTTGAAGTATCTAAAATTGCTTCTTATTAAAAGTTCAAAAACAAGGTTCTAACAAGAAAAGGAGCTTTCAGTAAACTTCCATGAAAGTAAGAACTGACAAAGGACAGCAATACTGCAGGCCTGCGTGTGAATCTTACATTTTTTGCATTTAATTCTACAATAATACAGCAGGATAAATGCATGTGAATCTTATGTATTATGCATTTAATATACAATAATACAGCAGTATAAATGCATGTGAATCTTATGTATTATGCATTTAATATACAATAATACAGCAGTATAAATGCATGTGAATCCTATGTATTATGCATTTAATCCTATCAGTAATTCTGCAAGAATACAGCAGGATCAATACATATGAATCCTATGTATTATGCATTTAATTCTACAATAATACAGCAAGGGTAAATGCATGTGAATCTTATGTATTATCGTTTTATCATATCAATCATATTTGTCAAATATTTAATATTTTTCCTTATGTAATGTACACAAGTAAATTTTGTTGGCTAGGTAATAGATATTTTAAGGGTAAATTATTTGCCAGATTTTTTTTCAAGGGTCAGCAGAGCAAGATCATGTAATATTAATTTTTTTATTCCAAAACCACCAACCCCACCCAGAAAATCGAATGACTTGTGCCTTATGAAAAATAAAAGAAACAAATCAAATAAAATAATAAGAATCAAAACAAAAAAGAACCTTTAAAATCTTATACATGTATTTCTGTATTAAAATTTAAGATAAAAAATATCCCAAGCAAATTGTCTCCTAAGCATTTGGATATTTAAAGAAATAAAAATATGAACATAAGGGACATTATGAAAGACTAATCTAAATCAATTATAGATTTAAAACTATTCTATTCAACCAAATTTATCTGATGAAATTTATTCTCAACCAAAAGTTTAGATATTCAGGGTTGATTTGAAAAAAATGACACCAGTAATTTCTCGTTGATTTCATCTTTTGTATGCTATAACTACCTCCTTAAGAATTTTATTAATCTGGTTAACACATTGGGTTGCCAAATAAAAGTGCATTATTACATGACCATATAAAATTATAATGTTAACTAATTTCGTCAATTAAACATGATATCCCCCTTGATGGTTTTGTCAACATGAAAACCGTGACATTAATCCTTTCCATAAACATGCTAACTGGATGTGCACACAGCTCATTGCATATTTGATAAAACTGCAATAAAATGCATTGATGTTTCAATGATCCTCTACAGACCATAGTCATTAAATCGTTTTTAAATTGCATTATAATTACCATGGAGAATGTACAAAATACCAATTTGTGCTTATTTAATTGAGCAGAAAGGAGGACCTGCCAGTTTATTTTTCTCAATTTTCAAAACCAAAAAATGTCATAAAATCATTTGATTATAATTAATTATAATTTCGTTTTTTGTGACTAATATTTCTAAAAGCTGTATACTTTGGCAAGATTTACTGAATTTTTTTTTACATTAAACATAATTTAGAGAACTGGTAAAATGTATAGAAAATTGAATAAATTTCACTCAAAACTGTCAATGAGATATTTGAACACTGTTATACAAGCTCTTTGTTTTGAGCAGATTGACTTCTTTTAAACCTTAGATTTAAGAAAATGAGTATACATGCACTTGTTTTTGTCCCCCAGCCCAAAATGTATGTCTTTGATGGCACTCCATACATACATACATACATTTGGATTCGGATGCAAATTTCGCAGTTTAAGGTTAAGTTTTTGCTTAAATCTATACCTTGAAATTTGAAGGTACTAAAAAAGCTCATATTTGATCAAAGCTGGCCACATTTTCAACCTGGTGGGTAAAAATAAATGTCATTAAGTAGTAGAAATTGACATATGAGTACTGGAAAATAGCAAATCTATAAACTGATGTAAAGAATTTGATATTGGACACCCATGCTACTTCGACTTTTGGTTAATTCGACAAAAATGTAAAAGACATGAAATTTGGCTGGGGTGGCCTTTCATATATGACTGATGTGTCTACAACTGTGTTTCCATTAATTCTACTGTGATAGAAAGTGTGCTCTGTCATTTACAAAAAGTAGTTTAAATATGGACTTGCTTGGAAATGGTCTGTTGCAGTGTCCAAAAAGGCCCCCAAAAACCTCATTAATAGTCAATTTTCCTTTGGGTGGCTGTCTTTGGCACCTAAGTTTGCAAGTACATGAAAATGATGCTTCGAATAAATATTATTCAGCACTGAAAGGATTAATAAGACTACATTAGTGAAAAATGTTAAAAGAGGCCCCTCCTATTCATGTTAAAGATACCTGTCTTACAGATAGGTCTTTAAATAACGATTTATTACCCATATGATATATATAAAACATTGAGCAATCACATTTTCTACTCAAGGCAACTTATTCGTCAGTTAACAAAATTTAATTATATTGAAAAAAGGTATTCTCACAACTGAGTATAATGATTTCTCTTTTTGCTACCCAAGGGTTGCAGTCCACTTCTAAATGAAATGGAAGACAGGATTTCTGTAAACCAAATATAATTTTTGATTTTTTAATAACAACAGCAATGATAAAAAGAGATAATATGTTTTCAATGTTAAAGAAATGTAATATCAGTGGAATATATATGATCAAATATTTGTAAGCTACATGCAATATTAATTATTTTCACTTCCAATACACAACACTTAAATGTGGTAAAACTGTTTAGGAAACCATACATTTAAAGGAACAAACTGCTTTGGTAAACCAAACAACCTGCTTGGTTTTTGAGTTTTTTGTTCCATTTCCAAAGCAGATGATGCTCAAAAGGATATTTTATTTATTTAAGATAATAATCCCCCCTAAAGTGTGAATGGTGTTGTTTTTCAGACATTTATGCAATAAATAATTTGTATCAGAAAGAAATATCTATTTTATATGCAAAAGATCAAACTATCGTTTAAAATATCAATTTTGTCAGGTTTGGCTGAAAAACTAGATAAAGGAGAAACAATTTAACAGATCTTGACCACAATTTCATTATTCGTGATCACGCAAATTTATGCAATAAAAATCATCTTGAAACAGTTTGGCACAAAGGTCCCACATCACAACAAAAGATTTTCCACCCTATTAAATTTTGTCCATGAGATACTGCGGACAAGAAAAAAATTGTAATTAAGTTTAGGGCTAATGAAAACATTTTCATAATGTCCTATCCCATGGATAGTAATCTGATGGTAATGTCCTCTTGAAGATTAAAAAAAATTGTTAAAAATGTATGTAACCCCCACAGTGACGAAAGATGTTCATCCTCTACAAATCTTCCTATTATGGCAGAACTGCCCTCACGTTTGTTTGTTGTCAATCAGTATTATCAACTACTTCAAATAAATTATTTCAAATTTCATTTTTATTATTCTGTGATAATAGACTACTTTTTTCCTTAAGGACCAACAAGAAATGTTGCTAATACAAGTTAGCATTGTCCAGGCATAAGGTTACTCAATCTCAGGACAATAGGGGTCATATAGACGCATCTGTCCTATGAGATGAAAAGAAATTTGTCATATTTAAAAACAATTTCAATTATTAATTAATATAGAGGGCTCTTGCCAAGATTTTGTAAAAGGCACAAAAATGTTTGAAGTTGCTGCAGCGTCTTTGAAAATCCTGATTTATAATTCATTGTGATGCAATTTTCTCCTCTGACCTTTCAATGAAAATCAGATACAGTTTCTGAACTTAATTTAAGGGTGTACTGATGTCTTTTAAAATTATGCATTGAGCTTGAAATATTGAATATTAATATGAAATTGAATTTGTTAAGAAATCTTGCCTTAAGGTCCTTAAAATTCACTGACGTAGGTCTAATTATTTTATTTAAAGGTTTAATAAAGAAGTTCTTTACAGTGATTATTTATGCAAAAAATTATATTCAAATTTATTCATTATCTTCAACCTTTCATATTAATTCATTCATTTTCATCATAAATTACATGGTTTGAAGCCATCTTTTACTGATAAATTATTATTACTGCTAATCAAACTTGATATTTTCTGATTCTCAAAAGAAAACTTTAAAATCATTCAAAATTATAAAAATTTTAATTTTTTTTCTGACTTGTAAAATAAATAAAATATAAAATGTAGCCCCTAGCATACCTGGTGAAGGAAAAGCCATTTGTATGCCACGGAATTTATAGAAATAATGAATGAGGAATGAATTTCTTTCATTCTGGTATTTATTCCATATCCATTTCTTTTTGCGATAAATACAGAAGTTGATGGATCCTAGATATATTAAGGTTTCTGGGACAGGATAAAAAATATTTAATACATAAACTGACTTTATCAAGATTATGAGGCTTTATTGTAAAAAGGGCACAAATTTTACTTTTGAACTTACCTATGTAGAAAGTTGGCTAAATTTTAAATGGCTAATAATATGTTGCAATATTTAAATTTGTTTACAGTTAATACTGCTGAATATGGCTTGCTGTTTTTGAATTTTTGGATTTAAGTACTCATTTCAAAAATTATGGATTTGGGACTTTCTATATTTGGTTCTAATGCTTTTAATAAGATTACTCCTTGAAATGTGTATATATCATATCAAAATTTAAAATACATTTGCAAAATTGGTAAACTTGAATTATATATGGTTATATACAGCTCATGAATTTAAACCTAATGAAGTGTTAAGAAGGGTTCTAGGTATTTATTCTTCTTCATTTTGAATATGCTTCAACAGTTCATTAAAAATCTTGTTAAGAATTAAGAAAAAGTCTTGGCAAAAAATCTCAAAATAAATTTCAAAATGTTTGTTTATTTGTAGTTTGCACAGTTGCCTTAATCACATAAAAAAACTCAAAAATTAGGTTCTAAAGTCTTATGTAGGAATTTAACAAATTCTGTTTTCATTTAAATTGAAAAATAACAACAAGATAGACACAACAACATTTGAACAGTCTCTTGTTATGTTGAGTCTGGTGGTATTAAACTAATAAAAAAATCAGGGAAATTATAATATGACTAGTGAACTAGCTGTGCAGTAGCACCACAAATTAAGTGCTATGTTAAGTCACAGACATATTACATAATATATCTCTAGTTGAGCTCAGTGGGAGAAGTCTATTTCTTTTAACAAAGTCTGAGATATGTTAAGCGAACCAATGCAATGGAACATTGAACTAAAAATGAAGTAAACCTCAGTGGGTGAAGTCTCTTTTCTATTACTTACACATAATTTCAAGACTTCAGTGCAAAGTTACCATGTTATTATTATTAAGTTTTAACTAAGTTGAACACTTGCACAGAAAGTTAAGACTAAGGAAGGAAGGTATACATATCTACCAATCACAAAAAAGATGGAGATAGGGGTCATAAAAATAATTACTATTGTAAGGAGCCTCAGTCAAGAATCACTGCATGGTATCAGGACACCAGTAGTTCACACCTGCAGGTATGGTTCCCTGTTCATTTTCCAGTGCTCATTGAAGAATCCTAACTGGCACAAATATGTTTGGATTGCTTGAACAGGTTTATGTGGATTTGATTCCAACATTTGTTTATCTGTTTGAATTCTCTATGACAATAGAAAAGTGAAAAGGGAAATATATGTTGGTACAAATTGAAAGTACTGGCGTTATCCTAAATACCACAGTGATTCTTAGAGGCACCTTAAAAACAAGTTTCCAAATCGATTCATTTTTGACTCTGTTGGAGTCACATGAGGGCCATGATGATAATGAAGAATTTTATAGATTTCTTGCTTATGATTCCATGATGTCTTCTCAAAAATACCCTACAATAAAAATTTTATACTGAAAAATGAAATTTCTGTTTTCTTTTATTTCTTTTTGTAAAATATATATAAACAAGTCTATTTAAAACAAAAACTTGGTGAATTTTTATGACTTTGAAACATTTTATGAAAAACAAGTAATTTTGAAAATAATAATACTATAAATTATTTTTATTTTTGTAAGTTGCAAATAATGTTTAAATTCATTGTTTTATTTAATTTTTTGTAAAAGATATGCAACTTTGAAGCTAAAAAGGGATGTCATATCCATATATTTTAAAATATATTGCAAATTTTCTAAAAGACTGATCCTTTGAATACCTACAAACAGTGTAAATTAGGTGACCTTATCCTTGTCTATGTTTTGGAGAAAAAATAGTCGACTGCCTTGGGATCTTCTGGGTATCAAATTTGGATTTCAAAAACATGCAGAGTTGAATAGTTACAACAAGGCTTCAAACAAATAATTAAAGGTAAAGGTTATAACATTATAAGATTTACTTCTGAAGTTTTTAACATCTGCTTGTTATCTAAAAGACCTTTATCTATAAAAAATGAAAATTTCTAACAAAAGGGTAGAAAGCTTCTAGCAATTGGCTTCTTATAAAAAAATAAAAGTTTGTGTTTGTAAACCTTTTCACAACATCTAGACCTGATAAAGATGGGCCAACTAATGTAGTTTTATGATATCAGCTGTCTACACTCATTAAAGATTTTTGTCATCAAACATTGAATCTTAACTTTGGCCAAAAGGATCAAAAGTCAACACCATTAAACATTTAAATCAATTAACATGAATACTAAAGGATTTTTAAAAAAAAACTGATTTTATAGGTTCCTTTAATAGCATTTTAAACAATATTTTTTCAGGAAAAAATATTCATTAATTTCCAATAATATTATATTTGGAATCAACTTTATATGTGTGTTTAAATACTTTGACAAAAATTAAGCAAAGATAAAAATCCTCAGACAAAGAAATTTTTTAGAGATTTATTATTCAATTATATTTTTCTTCCATTAGCAGAACTTTTTTATTAATTAACTGAAGCATGTATTTATGATTTTACAGATCAATTAATATTATTTCTTGTTCCTACCTAATGAAGCAATATTTAGGTTCCAGAATAACCTTTGAAGTTTTCATTTAAAGAACATATTTAATTACTTATGGTATATTTTAGATGTGCATAAAATACTTTTTATAATCTTATTTCATTATTTATTATTTTTACACATTAGTCAGATGTTAATTTGATATCAAACCAGTAAAGCTGCTGTTAACAGCTATTCTACAAAAGCTTTGATAAATAACAAAAAAGTTCTTCTGAACAATCAAGATCTGTTTTTAGCCAAGGTTGCATGATGACATATTATCTAATAATTTCATGAACACAAAGCAGGTCGTGGACAAAAGCTGATAAAAAGTTAAGTGTGTACCTGTTATGAAATGATTTAATAATTATAGGGGTATAAACAGATGGAGCCAAGCTTTATCAAACAATGCCACAGTCATTTCCAAAAAGCTTTTTTAATAATTTCCTGACATCTTTAAAAATCAAATTGGAATTTTTTCCTCTGCAGGAAATGATTTAAGAATTGTGTAAATTGACGTCTTGAGAATTACCCAATAAGCAATGAATTTTGTCTTTGTATTTTTAATTTCGATTCCAGATTCTGTATAGTAACTTGTATTTTCTCTGTTTTCACTTTCATCAAACTTTTTTTTATTGTAAAATGTTCCTAAAAAGGAATTAAATAACAGACTTTAAACAGATATTTCTATCTACATTATCAATTCTTGCTGAAAACAAAAAAAAAATTGAAAAATTTTAGAATATCAAATAATGTTATAAATAAGTGATTTACAAAAAAATTAATTTTCATGTTAAAAATTTTACATTTCAGAGATTTAAAAGGTCCCTTTATAGTATCATGAGCTAAAATGTTATCAAACAGAATGGTTGTAAAATAGTCACTATGGTTGCAAATTCTCACTAAAGGTACTTCCAAAAGACTTTATAAACCAGCAAAGAAGGAAGTGGTCCTCCATAGTTTCTTCAAATCCACTGTAATATAACATCATTTCTATATATAATACATCAAACGTAAGCAAATCAACATAAAAAGCTCTGTAAAACACAACGAGTCCATGCCCACAAACCAAAGTCACTACAAATAAAGTTATAATTAATTGTGATGTTGAGCCAAAACTGTAAATATTCACTTTTAAATGTGACATTACTTAAAAAGATTTTTATCTTAAAAATCAGTATGATGTAAACATATTCACAAAAAGCTAATAGGCCTCAATTAAATGGCAAAAATATATATGTAGTTACAAGGCAATTAGACTTTTTTTAAAAGGACACAAAAAGACTATAACATTGAATGTTCTTCATTTTGGGTAACATTTATTTCTTTTTGGGCTTTCAAACATATAAGTGATGTAGAATTCTGGGTTGGTGATAAAGGGGGTAATTGGGCTTTAAATTTCAGGGGAGATAAATACCAGTAATGGTTGAACATCACAATGCATTAACAAGCAGATGAAAACCTTACTTTCTGACTGGTGGGTCTGTGATGGGTTTGGTACCTCTGGTTTGTGTGGATGAACTCACCTGTGTTGGGAGATAAGCCAACAATTAATATTGCATTCTGGGTAAAGGTTAAAAAGTTTTAAGTATTTTAGCAAGAGTTCCACACCTGAGAGTTTTTGTTAAGTAACAACAAAAATACTGATACCTTATGTGTTGTGAAATCTATAAAAATAACTTTTTAATTTACTTGTTCTATAAACAGCTACACTAAATCATTCAAATATGAAGTGAACACACATATGGTTAAATATATCTAAAAATCTCTAAGAATGAAAAATAAGCAAAGCAAACTCTTCATCAATTAACATTTTTGTAGATGGAAATAATTCAAACACCCTAGTTTGGAAAATGTCATGGAAATTTAACAGTGAAAAACATTTGTAAGTCTAATGTTAAATAAATGAATTAAAGTATTATAGCATTAAGTTCTACATAAAAAGATAGGGAAAACATCCCATTTTAATTTCAATACATGTATATTGTTTTGATTGATTGGTGTTTAAGCCGCTTTCAGTGATATTTCAGTCATATTGTGGGGGACAGTTTTATTGGTTGAGGAAGGCAGTTTTTGGTACAAAGCTCCCAGAGAATTAATGCCATATAGTTGATCAGTACAGGCAAGTTTATAATCCAACTACCTAAACCATAATGTCACCCACACACCTTATTTTCAGTTAAAAAGCCAGTGCGATCATTTGCCCTTATATTTGAAATAAGACTTTTTCATACCTGAACTGAAAGGGCTATGTTCAACATTTAGAGAGGCATCACATAAGATTTACTTCCTAATATTAGGAACAACAATCAAAGAACAGTTCCTTGCGAACATGTATATCCTGTATAAATACTTTGGGTGAAAAAAAAATACCAATTATCTCCTCTTATCAATATTTTGGACAGAGATTTACTTTTTAATTTTCATACACAATAAATACAATTATTGAAATGTATTTTAGCTAGTAAAATATTGGACAGATAAGAAATATAGATGAAATTCATTTGAATGAAATATGATAAAACTTGATAATGAAGTGGAGCTCTTGTTCCTAACACCACTCCATAGAAGTTGGACACTGATGTTATAATTTTTTTTAGAAATAGATAAATGTTTCCTGCTGTTTTGTGTAAATGATGACAATTATATGAGTTTAAATCATGAATCATTAAAAGACGGTTAATAAACAGCATTTTCACGACCACTTATTGTTGTGTCATAAAATCTAAAATATGGGGCTTACCCTACCTTCCCCTTTATGCCAGTTTTTTCTGTCTCCATTTTTATCTTTTAATTTTCACCTTTGAAAATCAATTCAATTTCAAAAATTTCTTTTTTTTTACGCCAATCCTTATTCAAAATGGTAAATTTAGGATTTCCTTTTGACAATTAAGTATTTAAATGTAAGAATATTAAGGCTGTCCAAATGGAAAATAAATTTTGCTTGTGAGCGTGTCCTCTATTAATTGAAGTTATATTATTATGGTGTTGATCACCAGAATACATGGGGAGTCATTTGTAAACACAAACCATGGTCTGGTGTACAGATGATGAGGTTCCAGTCATTCAATATATTATGGACATTCTTTTGTTGACAAAGATGATCCGATTACCAGAAATGTTTGAACAATGAATAACATTTTAAAAAGCAGGATTTAAATCCTACTCCTAATAAATAACAATAATTTGTATCTCATTAGAAAACCAAACAATTGTTGCTTCTCACCTTTGAAAAATAAAATTCAATTATATTATAAAATATTTCAACATGTCAAAATCGAACACCCCCCTCCCCCACTTATAAATTCAGTTTCAATCTCAATTACAACATTAAATATACAAGCAAAAACTGAAAAACAGAAATTTATAATAATTCATAAAAACATTTACTTGTAGCATTTAAATCTTCATTAATCTACAGAACTTTCATTAAAACAATCTGACAATGGCCCAGACGATGAATTGAGCCTTAAAATTGAAACATCATTTCTATATGAATATTTTTTACTCTTATGGATACTGTGAGCACTAGGAGCTACAATAAAATGAGAATTGAGAAAGTACTATTTGAAAGGCAGGTTAACAAAGAAACCATAACAAAATATTTCAATTTGATATTCAAATTCTTTCATTTTCATAATGACCCAATTGTCAGAGCTGTTTCTTGATATTCAAGGGGAGTAATTCAACCAGAAAAAGATTCACTTTCCAAAACTGACACTTTCATATATTTTATAAATTGTTGAAGAACACAGGTGGTGAAAGTTTTGATTTAAATGATAACAAAAAGTTAAATAAAATATGAATTGTTATTATTCAGAGATATAAAAACCTTGAAAGATTTATTATCTGAATGTACCAATATAAAATTTAATTTCAACATTTAGAAACTTTTTATGCCTGTTAAAGAAATAAGAATATGATTACCATGAAGATCTCTATGCAGGCTTATTTTTCTGATGGGAAATATTATATCATTATACGAAACATAAACTAGAAAGTGAAATATAAATTTAGAATCTATTTCAATGCAGGTGCTGCAAATGAGACAATAAAACCAGACATGTGCCCTGCATCTTGAGGAAACCACAACAATGGAGCTAAAAGCTTGAACAAAGAAAGCACTGATAGTGTGGGACTTACTATATGCATGCACTGAAAAATATAACAGGGAAACAAAATAAACAAAGGAAATTATAGAATTCAACATTTTTTATTTAACATTAAAACAAGATTTGTTTACAACCTTGTCATCATAAAATATTAAACATACAAACAAAACAATAAACAGAAATATTCCTAAAATGGAAATTCATTATTAATATGGGAGATAACTCTAAATTTTTCTGATGAAAGTATTGATTTTTCATGCAAGACTGTTCTAAGCTTGAATCTATTCCATCATGTTTTGTTTAAAAGTAAAAAATAAATTTAAGTTTTGTGTTGTAATCCTAAAAATTAACGTAACCACATCTTAAAAGGTCATGTCTTTATTCATCACAGTATTTGCATTCATAATTAAGTATTCTCTATTCATACCATCAAGTCCTCTAAATTCATCTATGTACACAAAACTGCATTTGAACTGCATTGCATATTAATATTTGCTAAGACAACTTAAGTCAACTATGTACACATGATATAAATATATAAAAAACTTGACTAGAAAATCACAACTTTTTGTTAACAAATAAAAAAATTTGATGAGAATGATAAATGCTTCATTTGTAAAGACCCCAACAACATATATTATAATATCCATATTTGTTCCACAATAACATGCAATATAGAATTCATATACATAACAGAAGTATATTTTATACAAATAAAAGATAGATTACAATAAACTTTTACAAAGCAGAAACAACAAATATACAACAGTAACAAGGAGACTTGCAGATGATATGTTTTAAAAGCTTGTAAAGATAGACTTGGGGGAAAATACAAAATGGCAATTGTTGTTTTTTTTCAGAATTTAATTAACAAATATCTGTTACCATCTAACCAGTAACCTGAACACTTGACTTGATTACATTTTTCCATGCCAATCCTGCTTTGGACTTCCACACCAACCCCACACCCCCAAAGAAATAAACTAAAATATCAACATACGTAGAATTTTGAATACACTGTGAACCACCATAGTAAATTTCAATACTATGAAATATAACACTTTATAATATGCCTGTCACAAGATGAATTTTGTAACTTTATTATAAAAAATGGGTTTGGGGGAAACATAAAAACACAAAACGGTGCCATATAAAATGAGATACATTTTGAATAATATACTTAACACAACATCAATTGTTCAGGTTGAGCTGACTGAATTATAATAAAAAAAAAAGTCGAGAAATATATACAGCACAAACAACATCAAAACATTAAATAAAAATATATAAAAGGTCTTAATTAATGAGGAAAATCTTTCGAAAATATAAAAAAAAATGAAAAATACTTTCAAATATTAAATATGAAGACTTTCCAGCACTAGGCAAGTTTTCATGCAAAAGTAGTGAGCAAATGAGACATACACAAAACACTGTAGAATACAGACAACATCGCTATGACTTCCGTTCTTCAGAAAAGCACAACAACGCTTCTACTACCTCTGCTTCTTGTTCTGCTCGTCGGTCTTGCTGATCACGATATTGTTGTTGTCTGATTTCAAAGTCACGAATTCGTCTATTATATTGTTCTACTTGTTCTCTGAGCATTGCATCTTCCACCTGAAAAGGGGAGATAAATCAGTTAAAGATCAAATTACACATTTTTTTTCAATTCCAAATCCATTAAGAGGCTCAGCATTGTGAAAGCTTCAGAGCTATTAAATTTCAGAACAAGACAATTATTTCACAATGGTATTTTTCAAGACTGTAACAAAATGATAATCTTTAAGTAAAAGACTAAATGTCAAAACATATCTGTGATTAAGATGAATCATATGACAAATTTCAAACTTATGCACTTTTACAGCCATCACCTGGGTGCTTATAAATGGAAATATCATAATTCTATTATCCCTAACACTTGCTGGACATGTGCTGGGCAGCACTAAAATGTGTCATCTGCATCAGAAATACAAATGCGGCATATGTATCATAAGATGCAATGCGTCAAGTGTAGCAAAGCAGTGAAATTAAAAAATAGTTAAATATTCCATCAGCTGCCTTATAAAATGTGTTCCACATTGAAACAGCAAACAATGTGAAAATTAATTAGTCTGAGGGCCTTTTTTGTCTTTATCCATCTCCTAAAGGCTTTCTGCATCCATACTGCATATGGTATGTTGTGTAACAGTTGTAAGCCTTTATAACAAGATACTGTGCAATAAAAATTACCAAATAGGCTAAAGGCAGCTGACAGTTTCTTCAGTTCTTAACAGATATTGATTTTTCTTTGTCTTTTTGTTCCCATTGTCCTGTAGAAAGTTTAATTTTTCTCAGATGCAGCAGCTAAACTTATGAGAGATTGAACATAATGGATGTGATGCAAGCTGATGATTTAAGAACCACATGTGATATTCAGAAAAGGATCAGTGCATTTTTTTCAGGTTTGCAATCTGCATCTTGTGTCTTTGTTGTCTTTGTTTTTCATCTAGATAGTGAAAGGCTTGGCTAGCAGCAGATGGAGTTGTGGTTATCAAGAAACAAGACAAATTTGACCAGGATGGTGACTAGCTCATTCATATCTCACATCTCAAGATGCAGTGCCATGATTGCACAGCCATTACATAATGGATAGAAAACCACAACAAATGATAACAGTAAAGATGACAGAGAATCTAGCATATGGCATGGTTTGAAGATATGGATGTTCTTCTACCATTATGTAAAAAGCCCATAACCTTTGTGTAATAACCCACTCTAAAATGGCCTAAAACTCAAAATTTCTGCTTGAATTTATGGAGAAAATCACTGAAAAAGGAATCTTAAAATTTGCTGCAGATGTTGAAAACAAAAGAAGACATATTTTTCAATTTTTAAATAATAATTCTGCCAGAAAATATTAAATCATCAAACATTTTCTCAACCATAATTAAAGACATGATCAATTTCTTTATGAAACTTAGACTTGGCAATTATGATGAGCAGGAAGACACTGCAAGAAAGAGGCCCAAACAAACATAAATCATCAAATATTAAACAGTCCCCTTTACCACAAATAATATTAATAATATCCAAATTTCTAATGCATACACAAAAGTGACAATTTTCTTTGTAAGAATCCCCTCAAAACTGTTCAAAAATGTGCTCAATCTTCTCACTAGTCTTTTTCTTTGCCACCTTCTCTCTTAATTAAATAAGATTACCAAATCTGGTGATTAGGAATAATTTGCTGCATTAAACTGTCCCAACATGGTCATTTAGAAACCAAAATAAGAGTTTTAATCAGCATGAATCATGGTGCATCAGCAAACAAACTTATAATAATGTGCATTCCTAATCTATTCTGCGGCCATATGTTCTGTGGTATTCTGCAACACTAGCAAACATTTTCATTTTCAGAAATGATTTTTGATTATTATGTTGAATTTTCAATTCATTTTTGTCTAATAAAAGCTTTGATGTTTATAATTTAATTCATTAAAATCTGTTCTTCAAATTATATTTCCAAATTTTTATTCAAAAATTCAAATTTATGAAGAGTCCCAAGGGTACTTTATAATGAAGTGGGAAAATTATAATATGGCTTTGTATTTTGGAAAGGAATTATAATTCATAAAAACCTCCTTATTCTAACTGCACTAAAAAGAATTTTTAAAGTATTTGGTTGGCAAATTATTCTGAAGTTTCAGTATACATTGGAATCAAAAGACAAATTCATGCCTATAAGTATATATATTTAAAAAGTATGTCTGATGACCAAAATCCAATTGAAAAATAAAAAAGACAAGAGCTAAACACTAAGTTTTTCCTTTTAACAGTGTGATAGAAAGTATTGCAAAAAGGAAACAATTAGAGAAAAAAAACTCCTTTTTCATTCTTAGTCTCCCTTTTTTGTTTTGTCCAAACGTTTCTGATAAAATTTCTCTTCTTTATTTATAAATGTTGTGGGTTATTGCAGTCTCTGTAAGACAAACAATTTGAAGCCTAAGGGCCATGTGAATATTTGCTCTTATAAAGTGGTTTCAAAACTAATTTAGTTAGCTAATTGCAAAGGCGTATGATGTGAACATATATTTGTTCCACCTGACAGAAGTTCCTCTGGAAACATTATTATAAACAATATTATTATAAAAGTTTCGATTTGAACAAATATTCTATAAGCTTTATTCCGTCAGGAACAAATATCATGATATTTCTTCCAGTGGAAAAATTATTCCATACTTTTTCCTTTGGAACAAATATTATGGAGGAATTTCTGTTCTGTCACACTTAA
>JARWCS010000007.1:2771821-2787152 GCA_034783895.1 Geukensia demissa | reverse complement strand
TTTGGTCAATGTGCAAACAGAGATACAAAAGATGTGGAGTTCCAAATCATATACCAACATGAATTTGCTGAATGTTTAAAATAATCTATAAGTGTCCACAAGGCATACAAAAAAGCTGGAACTGCACTCTTTGTGACGAGATATAGATGTTAAATGACCGACCAAATACTAAAACAACTATGGCATTGTAAATCATTGACTTTTGTCATATTAATCCATTTAAGGCATAATTGCCAATGTTTTTCATTTATATATTTCTAGATATTATCATATTGATATAGTGGTTGATAAAGTACATTTGTTTTTTTTTTTTGTATACCAAATAAACGCACCTTCTGTACAAGATATAAGGGGATGGTCCCTTGTCATCTGTTCCTTCATCAGACATTATGTTAATGCTTTTTATGCTTCACATACCTTGGTGTCATATATAGAAATAGATCATCTGTCTTCTAAACACATTCCCTCTTAAATGGACATGTGTTGATTACGTGGGATGTGTAAAGATTCAATCAACATTCTATATCAGAGACATAAAATTGGTTCAGTGTACAGAGAAACCAGCTCCTGTTATCCTATTAAGGGCCTGTTTGTGGCCACAAAGCTCAATTTCCTGCCCTACCCAAACACCTTAATTTAGCATCATATGGTAACAAAATTCCTTGGCACAACACCCATGCTCAACTCTGTTATAATTTGTTGTCTCTTTGCTTGTTTTCATAATCTATATGGCTGGAATATTGTCTACTGAATGTTAAGCAACAATCAGTCAAGTTTTAAAATGTTAATGTTAAAATCTAAACACCTTTGACTCATCCTCTTAACAATTACTGTTCTTCTTGTGTGTAATAGAAACTGTGATATTCTATTTTTTCTGCTAATGTTTCTTACAATTTAGATTTCCCTTGCCAAATTGATAGGTTTATGATCATGGTCTAGATTTCAAAGTGTTTTACTAATACTTCATCAATATCACTAGTTGTCATAAAGACAAGTTTGAAGCATCCAAAAAGAAAATTCTGCAGATTAACTTCTTTATTTTCAATGCAATATCCTCATGATTTTCAACAAGTAGATTCACTGAGTTTAGAATATATAGGTCCATGTTTTTTCTTTTAACATGACAGTCATATAAATTAATTGACTGAGTGCCTCCATTGTATTTTAGATTACCACCACACCCATTTATTACTATCCTGACAAACAGACCAGAATCCTGGCCACAGCTTTTACAAGAAGTATATGGACTTCTGCACAATGACAATATCTGGTATGTATACTGAGAAGAAATAATGCTATAAAAATGAAAAAGATGGCTTAGATATTATTTGATTGAATGTTACTACCATGATGAAATGACTGTCAAAACTATTGACAGGCATTAGATAACTGATGTCATTGACTTGAATCACTTGATGAAATCAGTGAAAATTAAGTGGAACTGTTTCTGATCACATTATTTTACTTCATTTACAAAATGGAAACATTAAGGTAGATCATTATTAAATTCCCAGCAGATAGTTTTTATTAATATATAATTAGCCGAAATTGAGAAAATAACACAGATCCCACCAAGCAACCAGGGGGGAACTCAGGTGTTCCGAAAGTGTAGGATTCTTTAATGTTGAAGTAAATGGTCCAAAAAGAACACAGTAAACAGGATGTCTTTTATTATACTATTCACTGATGAAAAGCATCATACAGCTGAGAGAGGTAGACATACACTTTTGGACAAGGGGGCCAACTTGCCAAAACATACTGTACATAAGTGGATCTGACTTTTGGAAAGCGGGACCTGTCAATACATACTCGCCTGCATGCAAAACAAGTGCTAGATCTGCCTGTGGCTGATACATATTCCATGGCATTTGTTCAGTTCAGTACACTTCAGGGCTCAAGTGCTGCCATAATATACCAAAACAGGATTCTTTGCTCCAAGTATCTAGATTTGGTGACTGCTTTAAAATAAATTTTATTTCATGAAGATGTATAAAATTATTGCATATTGTATAAAGATGACAAATTTAAATGATAAAACAAATTACACTTTAAAATGATATCCTGTTGTTTTTATGTTTTTAATTAATAGAAATCAATCTGATGTTCTAGAATTCTTAGGCCTCTCACAGAGATCACATGTTATGAATGGCTTTTTATCACAAAATATTTATAAATTTGCTAATTTGGATTACAGTTTGTATTTGTCTCACAGGCTTTCCTTTTACAAATCAATATTGACAGAGAAAATCTTATCAGTTTGAGAAAAACAATTTAAATGTAAAAAAGGAATCGGAATGAGAACATACTGATAAAGATGTTCAATATTTATTGTAATTTTTCACCATGGGTGACCTGTGGGAACCCTGCCCTATGGTCTCAGTGCTCTTAATAATATACTATTAAATATTATTTGTAAGGAATGCACACTTTATCACCTGATGCAGATATATACAATTACATGTACATGTACAAACATTTTTTCAAGTTAAACCAGTTCTAAGACAATATTAGTCATTTTTGGTGTTTATAGCTGTTATGGATGTTAAATATTATGCTTAACTATTAGATTAAGTGTCACACAGTTGATGGTCTATACAATGACAAATATAGCTAGGTGTTCTATACAGAAGGTGTTTACAGCAAAACAGCAGCACTATTGATCATTTCAGCTAATTTGTCTTCACAATATAGATATTATCCTTAGCCATTTAATGAGTAATTACAGGCTAAAGTATTGCCTTTAATGGCCAGTAAGTTAAGATAAAAGTACAAACTCTTAAGCAAGATGAAGATATTCTGCCATGAACCATTCTTAATTGCTCCAATCTTTCTCACTCGTCTACGGCAGTTGTATCTCCTTTAATTTTACATAAAAATCTAATAGAAGGAAGTTGTTTTCCTTAACTCTTCTTAACAGAATATTATTTTTGTATTTACAGTGTCAGATCAAACTTTATTACTCTACTAGAACCTTTTCTGAAGTTTATCCTGCTAGAGCCTTCCCAAAGTCACCAGTTTCTGTCCTTTAGGATGAATATTCAGAGAATTCTCCTGCAGGGAGCCTCAGAAGACAATGTTTTACAGTTTTTAGTGAAAGTTTTACCATGTTTTCAGGTAAAGTTTATACAGAATATACATAATAACCTTTGATTTTTTAGCCCAAATAGATAAGAGACCATCTTTCGTATTTTTGCAATTAGCCATTGATTTGTTTATAGTTTACTTCTTAATTCTTGGTTATTTACTAAATAGAATAATTCTGAATTTCATTTATTAGAATTTGCAAAATCATATTCCATAATAGTTTTTTTGGTAGAAAAGTAAAAAAAAATAGGGCTCATGGTGACTCCCATCTGCTTATTATTTTTGTGGTGAACAGATTTTTTGTTTTTTTTTACACTGAGAACATGATAAGCTGCCAGCCTCTGTATGTATACTTATATAGAACTAAGACATGTTATAATCAACCTTTGAGATTTTAGAAAATAAAGTCTGACTATAATTTGTATCATTAAAAATGAGTCTAATAAGATGTTTCTGTAGTATGAATTATAGATGTGATACTTTTTAATAGTCCTCCTATAGAGGATTGTCTCTTATGGCTAAATTACATGTGAGTCTTCTGAGAGATTTTAGTATATTTCAATAGAAAAAATTCCAAGGTAAATTCTTATACATGCAAACTAACGTCTTTACATTTACATTTAATTGTTCTAAGCATGCTAAGTGAATGTAAAAAGAACAAATTTGAGATATACTATAAAGATTGATAGCTTATCCTTCATGTTTGATAATACCGAGAATATAGAGCTTTCAGAACAAATTTGTTTATAGTCCAATGATTGTTAAAGAACAAACTTATTAAAACTGTATATAAATTGCAGCTGGGACAATTCATACCCTAAATTTTTTATTGTGATTGATTTATTTTTGTGATCTCTACAATAAAAACAAAACTCGGTAAAACAAATTGCTTGAATTGTTCTATTTTACCTTCATGTACTTTAGGAAAATAATCAGTTGGTTTACATGCAGTACCTAACATTTTAAAAATGTTTTTATTATATTAGCAAGGTTCTGTAAGATGAAAGTAGGGATCCTATATAAAAAATACTTAGGGCTGGTTTGTGTACTTTCCTTTTGATTGTACTGTACTGTCTTGATACTTCATTGATAAAGGGAATGAAAAATATATCATAAATTCAATGTTTTTGACATGGATAGAAGTATTTTGTCACTGGCCCAGTTGTTCAACTTATCAAACTAATCATTAATTTTTGTTAAATTTGATTGATTTGTGCAAGTTAAAATTTAGCCTTTATTTCAAAATGTTGAACAACTAGGCTGCTGTGGTAACATGGTAATCTAGTGTTAAACAGATTATAGTTGGTCATCTTTACTTGATTTCTCATATATATCTCAAGATAAAAATCTCTGACTGATATAATCAATCTTGTAACAAAGACCAACAATAAACTATATTTTATTCAAAGACAAATTATCGCTGTCTGCTACAAGCACTGTATCCTGTATGTTTAGATACATAGTTTAATTTTTGTATGAAACTTAAGTAAGTAACATAAAAATATGAGATGTGGCATGATTGTCCATGAGACAACCATCCACCAAATGACAGTTGAAACTAAACTTGTCATATTTGTATTAATCTGATGAATTTGTGTTAATTTTTATTTTCAGGTGATGCAGAATCAACATATATCATCTGTAACTTTATATAAACCTAAGACTAGTATACAGACATCTTGATCTCTTCAAATTTAGTCTTATCACATTTGATTGGCTAAAAATTGGGTCAGCTGCACACTGTCATATCATCATGAGAATGCAGCATGGTCTATATTTGGTTGGTGTGCTAACCAATCCTAACAGTAAGACAACTAGGATATTTACCAATCACAGAGAATGGTTGTACCAATTATTGCAATTATTTACCATTCCCATGACGACTTAAAGGAATCGGGGGAAAGTAACATGTGAATACTGTCTACAGAATTCCAACATAAGCTCAAATCAATGAAAAACTGAGGACCAGATTTTTCGGCAGGGATGACCTTCACAGCAAAGATATGACAACTCCTCTCTTTATCTGATTGGAAACTCTTTTGTTTGCATTTATATCAGCATGATAAATGTGTATAGAGATTGAAAGGAGTATGTATGTGTAAATTGTTTTTGTACTAAGTGTTGGCTTATTCTTGGAATTTGTAACATTTATGGTTTTTTTTTCAAACTGAATTGTTGGTTCTCTTAAATATGTTAGGTAAGGGTAACCATTTGTTTTGTGTTTGGTATTATAATATATTATCCAAATTATACAAGACAAGATTGGGGTTTTTCGCAATTATCCTTCTCTTAAAAAATATTTCAATATTTTATAAAAAGATATATTTATTTTAAAAAGTGCTAAAATTTTATATATGTGTAGAACATATTCCTAATCTAGTTGTCTTTGTTAATATTGTTATGTTGTTGCAAAAAGCTTAACAAAATCTTGTTTGAAGTTTTAAAGAATATATTTCTTATCATTATTATTAAAAAAAAAAGATGCTTTTGGTGGAAATTCAAATTGAACAGTTTATCCATATAATAATTAGTTTAATTATACATAAAACTTTCGTATATACAGAATATTGTAGTCTTAATCTAGTCCTGACATTTATGCATATATGACAGAAGTACATTAGATCTCAGAATAGATTAACTGTAAAATGTTTTGTTTATGAATTGGATTTTTTATAATTAGATTCATGTTGTTTGTTCAGGAATCAGACCTATATTTAGAATGCTTTTCGTGGAATTTAATATCTTTTATTTCTTTATTCTATATTCATTAAAATACTAAAACCTAAAAATGTGCAATAAGATCACAAAATATTTCGATTAACTCCACTCAGAGGAAGCTATTTTTAATTTTATGATTTTCTGAATTTATCTCAATCAGTTGTAGTCATGGGCAGCAAGCTGTACCTGTTTAAAGGTAAAGCTTTGCATGCTTATGGGTTAAAAAAAATTAAATATTGGGAAAGATTAAATGTAAAGCTTTGAATGCTAATGGGTTACAAAAAATAAATATTGTGAAAGGACACAGGCCTGATTAAGTAGCAGTCTTTATACAATGCATGCAATATCAATGATGAAGTGATACATAGTGTGGAAAAACCCACCAATCTGTAGTTGATTTTTCAGACTTCATACCTTATATGATAACCTGATTACAGCTGTTTCTTGGTCCAGGCTTGTACTTTTGAGAAAATCATACATTTATATCTCTAAAAAACCAACTAACTCAAGAACCATAACTCTTGCAAAAGGTTGTTTTCACATACATTCTATATAATTTTTATCTCAAATGTACACCGTTCAAAGGCAAACAAAGGCTTGCTTTGTATACAGGAACAGCCCCTGAAGTTAAAACAATTTTAAGTCTAGTGGGTTTTTGAAATGGATGAATCACATCCTGCATGATTTTATATGGACTCCTGTGTTGACTTATCTGTCCATAGTTAAAGGTCTGCATGTAAAAAACAAGGTTCAAAGGTAAAATGATAGCAAGTCTTCTGTGAAATATTGTGTCCATAGATCAAGGTCGGCTTATTAGCAACAAAGTTCAAAGGTTAAATTTGTTTAAGGTCATTGTCAGCTACTGATTGCTAATAAGTAGCAATACTGTGCAAGAGGATGTCAAAATTATTTTTTCCGAATTCATTGTTCTACAGATTTTAACTTTTGAGTTACTAATTTTAGTCAAATTTATTGCTACAACGTGAATGTTTTATTAAGTTTAATTTTAAATTATTTTAATTGTGCTCAAATTTTTATGAACCAGTATTTGTAAAAAAAAGTCTGTGATGTATTAAGCTACTCAATTTTATCTAGTTTGCATATCCTTATAGTTTAGGTAGATGCTATTGTATAAGACATAAATATAGCTAATAATATAAAGTTTATAATAGAATAAGTTGAAATAATTGCTACAGTTAGAATTTCCTGAAATAAATTTGATGTTTGAACATATAATACTGTAAATTTATAAATAAGTGGGATATTCGTATTATTGCAAAAATGCAAGAGTATAAGAAATGCAAAACATTATATTCAAATTTTGAATTTTGGTTGTCATATGCTAGGACAAAAGTTGAGCTCCCTCAGATAGAAATCAGCCTCATGCATGTCAAAACATGAACATTTAACATGTATTGCAGATGTATTTCAGCCACATGTGTTTTAAGTGCAATAATGATATTTTCATAGTTTGCTGTTCTGATTCAAAGTTGATGTAAACATACATTAATACTAATTTTGGCCAAAAACAGAACTTAGGGATGATTTATATTGATACTTGCATAAGGCCTATTTGTATCTGACGTAGCTCATTTAATTTGAATGCAGCTTTCATTTATCATTGATTTTGATTAGATGCCAACCTCCTTAAAATCTACAATCTATCATCTGGACCATTGGTTTGGTTATCACCCAACTGCAGATGCAGTTAAGCAATTTTAAGAAATCTGAAATTTTAAATGTTTCATAGCAGTTGCACTAGAACAGAGATGACTGTAGTGTATTTTAAAAGTTGCTGACATCAATCTTAGATTTTACTGTCACAAGTTTCCATTTTATGAGCCACCTGTAAAATCACTAGATGACATTTTTGATATTTTAATACAATACAGTAATATCCTGAATGTAAAGGAATTGGAATAATGAACATTTTTTCCACCAGGGTCAATGATTCCCCATTGTTAATATACACATTTAATATCTGGATTTACAAAAGTTACTTGAATATACTTAGTTATCAATTTCAGACATAACACTGAAATATTTGGATGCATGGTATATTTACTGAATTGTCCCCAGATTGCTATGACCCCCCAGTTAAATGGCCTGTAACTTTTATTTACTGTCCAGAATGTTAAATGGCTGAAAGTGAGAATGACTGTCATTGTAATTTTATGGATATTTTAAATTCAATATGATATTTATTTTCATCCTAAATAATTATAATTTACAAATGATATGCCATGTGTTGTTAATTTCTTGTACAAAACTTGTAGTTTGTATATATAAATTATGTATATAATGAATTTGAATGAAAGTGAAAGTAAGTGAAAATTCAATTTGAAAGTGAAATGTGAAATTTCGTTTGAAAGAGAAACAAGAAAGAAAACAGTAGAAAAAAATAACAAAATGTGTTAATTTTATAAAAACAGTGAATATCATATACTTAATATCATTTGATCATATTAACTCATGTGCTTTATCAAACCTTGCAATTTTCATTCCATATGCTTATACATAGTGTACATTTTTCTTACCATAAGATCATTACACTTTCATGCACATCAACATGATAATTCAGTTGATTTGTGAGTACCAAATATATAAAAATTTCACCGTGGGCTATTTGATCATACTCTCAAATCATTCCATTATAATCTTGTTTTTTTCTCCACATATATATGTGTATTTTTTAAACCTTTATTTTAATGTGAAATCCTGTTTTCATTAATTTTATCAATACGCAGCTGTAGGTTTGTTGAATCAAATTCACTGATTTAATTCATGTCAGTTTTACGTTAGAAACCTGCCAGTGTTAAGGTGGGTTAACACGATCAAATTCTTTCATCAAACTTACTTCAAACTTTACTTGTGCATCTGTTTGATTGTGTAAACACCTTATCTAACATGTTAGACAACTCTTCCAACTCTCAATCAATATTTGATGGAGTTGTCAAACATGTTGGATGAGGTGTTTACACAGTCAAACTCAAGTTGAAAAGTGTCTGAAGGGACATCAGCAAGTTTGATGAAAAAAGTTTGATGGTGTAAACACACCTTTAGATGCTGTTCTGTTGATATTAATGTACTGCATTGCAAGTCATTTGCCCGTGAGATTATAAATACATGATTATTTATTGTGAACAAGAAAATATTCACTTGAGGTAGATCATCACTTAAACGTTCCACAGAATTTCTCATTTAGAAAAAACTTTAAATACTAATCTTTGATAATTTAAGAAAATAGATTTACAGTAACACCAGAATTTACTGTCATATACACATGCACAATGTGTATTTGTAATGAAATACATGTAATGTTGATCCACCTTAATTGAATTTGTGTAAAATAAAAGTTTGATTTTATTTCAATCAGATTGCTTCTTGTTAATAGGAAATTGTACATTTGAAACAGCAATATTTGTGCAGAGGTTTGTGATATTTCAGCAGATTTATTTTAGGAAGTCACAATTTTTTTTTGCACAATTTTTGTTAACATGGATATTTTACCAGAATTGAGCTCTTCAGTGAATCAGAATAATAAAATATATTTTCTGCCCACCATAGGGAAATAAAAAGACATAGTGTAACACAAGCTTTATGTATAAAAACGGAACTTAAATTTAGACATCAATATGATCAAATCTGAATGGCATTGATATGTGATATTATGTTTGTAGTTTAGTATGCTGCTGTTTTGTGTGTTCAGATCGAGAGAGAACTTGCCAATGTCTTATTTTGTGCTATTTATTGGATATTTTGTGATATAGCTTTCTCAGGGTGCTTTAAAGGAATAGCATTGGTAGGCATTTTTTTTATTTCAACATTTTCAAATTTAAATGTTACTAACTCTTGAGATTTAAATTGTATTATGCATAAGAACAATTTTAATTTTTGAATGAAAATTAGAATATCAGACTTTATTTACTTACAAATGAAAAATCATTTCAGTGACAGAAAGGGAAAAACTCCAAAAATATTAAAATGTTTTATTTTAACTTTGTCTTTTGTCTTTACTAACAGCGTTCTTTTATAAAAATAGCAATTATATATTATTTACATAAGGTGCATTTAAGTTGTGTCTATACACTATTTAATTTTACTAATCAAATTATAGGTCACCTTTGCTGCAGGGAAAAATAGAACTTATTTTTTCTCATGAAAATACTTTTTTTCCAATGATTCAACACATTTACACATTTCCAGGCGGTTAGAATAAATTTACATAATAAATCGTCTTAAATTACATGTAATGGTATGATAATGGATTTCATTGCTTATGATTTCTTATTCAGTGCAAATGGGTTATCTTTTATATCAGACACAGATCAAAAAAACAATGCAGAACATCATAAATGAACATGAAACTGAAAATGACATAAAAGGGTTACTTAAAACTGAAATATTTAACAACTACTTACACTTTTCATATTGAAAATTGTCAAGACAAAATATTATCCAAATGTTGAAAATTGTGCTAAGATCAATTAAATTCACTCAACAATCACTGAAATATAGATTTCACCTTGATTGAAAAACAGGTTAGGACATTTATCAAATCATTTATTAGTTGATTTTTTTTAAAGGTTCCTTAGCAGCCTCATCATTTACATTTAAAACAAATTACAGGAGCTTGCTTGTCGTGTCTAGAGAATTTTGTCAGATTTTCAAACTCATCTGGTTTAGTCAATCTCAAAGCATTACTATTATTTACCTTATTGCCCCCAAATTTCTTTTATCTTTAAAATTGCACATACTTTGTGAAGTTTTCAAGTTTGTTTTATGGAGAAAAAAAAATTAATAAAATTTAAATGAGTAGGGATGATAATCTAGCAATAAACTTGATTTGGCCTAAGTTCTTGACATTTTTTATTATTTCAGAATTGTCTGTTTTTTATCATATACAGTTCTGACCCGTGGTGATAGCCTAGCTTGTTCATTCAGGTGTCATTTTTACCAGCTTCTAAGCCTTTACATTATCATGTTGAATGAAGTTTTATAACCTTTGTCAGGTGTGACTGATATTGTTCTCCGAAATTCCATTACATATCTATATAACCTTTCATATGTAATATAATATTTAACGTTTTTTGCATTGTTTCCATGTATACTTGTACTTTTTATGTGCATGCTAAAAGTTGAATGTTATTTTCCTCATGAGGTATTTCCTTATTTTGGTAACTTTTTTTCATGTTTTGGACCTAATATCTAATGTAAATTCAGAAATGATTGCATGCATTTATTATTGCGAATCTTCAAATGGAGATGATAATGCCAGTTTTATTTTTGCAGATTGCAGTAACATAACTAGAAAATTTTGTAATGGGAGTTCTAATTATTGCGATTACAATCCTGTCGCATATACAATTACATGAAAATAAATCTAATTTGTATTACATTTGTACTTTACCAAAATTTCTTATGGTGAATAAACTTCAACACTATCATTTATCCTATATTGATAAATCAACTTTTAAAAGATGGTGCCAATTCTAGAAATTTGCTAAATTAGAATACTGTATAATGATGAAATAAACTGTTAATAAGGGAAGATTGTTCGTTTATAAAAAAATGTAAACTTATTTTGAAAAAAATATGTAAAAAATTAAACAATCTCAAAAACATTAAAATTTGAAAAAAAAAAAAAATCTCATTACCATTGAAATTTGAAGAAATATGTAAAAAATAAAATAATTTCCTGACCATTTAAATCTAGGATAATTGGAATTTAAGCTTATTGTGGTTGTGGATGAACAAATGATTTTTGGATGAAAATATCATGTTCCAGTGTTTACATAAAACAATCTCAAAACATTGTCATGATAATCAGTGACTCATGAGATTAAATAAGGAGGGTATATACAATAATAAACTGTACATTTATTCCAAATTTTAGTCAATTTTTGTTTTATTTGACCATTTTGTTTCAGTAAAATTAACATTATTGTGATTATTATTTTGCAGAAAATTTTATTGTGTTCAGATGACAGGTGGAGTAATTTATTTTTAATAAACTATGCAAACCAATAGTTAGTTACTCATGTTTGTTAAAAATTAGGCTTTCTTTTGCGAAATATGTAGAGAAATAAAATCAGTTATAGGAAAAATATGAAAACTTCCAAGTTATTGAGCAGCACCATATTCTTTTTGCAATCTATCTTCAATAGTATATAAATATGTTGAGTTGTCTGAGGATGACTGATGGTGTTTAAAACATGAAACTAGCACATGTGAATATGCATTAAGGGGATGGGACAGGAATGAGAGGGTAACTGAATGAACTGAAAAGCAGGATTCAATGGAAAATACACATTTAGTGCCATGTTTGGCATTGAAATTGACCAGTTCACACAAAAAAAACCAAATTAGACCCCCCTTATTTTTAAACAGTGTAGCAAAAGATATAGTGTTGCCACAGAATTAATTAAGACCTAATTATTGATCATATATGGGCCCATGAGCCTTCTGCTGTGATACTGGAAAATATCAGGCAAGTAGTCATGCGATGTTGCTGATTTAAAGAATAACGAACGTTCCAAAGGTCTTGTCTGAAATTATCATCTGTATCACTGCTTGTCCCATATCAGGCCCACTGAGATCATATTCAACCTTTAAAACGTATGTTATTCTATTTGTACACTAAGAACAATTTTAATATAAAAATTTTTAAGCTTGTATGACGTAATTTATTCACAACTACATAATTGTCAAAACTTTTGACTTGCAACAACTATAAACTTTACATTATTGTGTGTAAAGGTAAACTTGGAACTAGAGAAACCACCATGGTTATGATTGCATTTTTTCCTGTTCCTTGAAAATATACTCTAACAACTCTTTTAGTTTTTGTCTTGCCTGCAATTAATTTTGCATATGGCTCACAGGTACGCTGATTCTGGTTACAGACACCACATTAATGATTTGGTCAGAGTTTGCGTATTGCATATTGTTCATTAGTGGTGGACATATTGGTTGGTTGGGATGCTAGACAAAATTTTGATGGAGAACCATTAAAAGACCATTTTCCATTGGGCTCCTGTTTCAGACAAGAAGATTTTCAAGCATCTTTTCCATAGGTTATCATGCTAAATTAAGTTCAGCTGTGGAAGCCGTCTTGATTGATGTGTGGGGATGCTGGTGATAATTTTCAAAAAGGACCATTCCAATAAAGTTTGCCGTTATTTGCCTGAGGAATTTCAGAGCTGAAGAGTCTTTAAAATACAATCTCTTTTTTTCTATGTTTGTAAAGACAGCCTTATTTGATGACTGATTTGGGCCCAATAAAATTCTAAAAGGGGCTAATCCAAAGAAGAATCCAGCAAAGTTCGGTTGAAATATGCCAAGTGGTTTGAGAGGAAAAGATTAAAGAGTAAATTGTTGTTAAATGGGTGGATGCAAGTGATAGCAACAGCTCACTTGATCCTTGGCAATCTTTGATAAGGAACTGGCACCAAAGTAACAATACTAGGGTCCTATGTTAAACTATGTTGCTATCTGGCAGCCACATTGAATGAAAGATTAGCACGAACTAACATATGGTCAGCACCTCATTCAGACCTTGTTTAGTATCAATTCACTGGTTCTCAAGAAGTTGTTTGTATTTCAAATGGGATCTCGTTTTTCCTTTCTCCCCTGGTGGTCATATCTTGGATAACAAAACTTGGTCTGCAACTTATAAAATACATTCTCAGTAGTCAGCACTGAAGCATGTGAACTATTAATTTATAAGGGTATTACTATCTCAGGAGTCAACAATGCTGCTTGTGAACTTCGTTCCAATGGGTATTACCATCTCAGTATTCAGCACTACTGCTTGTGAACATTTTGTTCCAATGGGTATTACTATCTCAGAATTGAGCACTACTGCTTGTGAACTGTTTCCAAAGGTATTACTATCTCAGTATTCAGCACAGCTGCTTGTGAACTGTAAGTTTCCAAGGGTATTACTATCTCAGTATTCAGCACTACTGCTTGTGAACTGTTACATGTAGTTTCAAAGAGTATTACTATCTCAGTATTCAGCACTACTGCTTGTGAACTGTAATTTTCAAAGGGTATTACTATCTCAGTAGTCAGCACTGCATTGCAATATGTTCAATTTTTATGTTGCAAAATTTATAAAAAGAGTTAAACATTAAATAAATTTTGCCAATGGTTGTAAGGTTCTGTCATGTTGTTAGGTCTTTATCCACAGTGACAAAGTTTTAAATAGGGTCTGGTCTACATGATGAATTGGTTTCACTTAGCATACAAAGTGACAAAAATGTTATTTTTTCAGTCTTTATTACAAAAAGAGTCTAAAAACTAAGAAACATTTTAAGAATAAACAGTAATGGAATTGTAATAAAACAACAAAGTCCTAACAATCTTGTTAACATCAGTAAACAAAGAAACAACAATAAGGCCACTCAAATCATGCTTCTTTTTCAAGCCACCACAAAAGTGTTGCAATAGGCACCTTTCATTTTAGGATTTCATTTTGTGTGTATGTGTGCGAAAAACCAATTGATCTCAATAGTTTTTGAAAGTCTTTAGTTTTGAGGTCTCATTCATTGTGAAGCTGCTAGATGCAAACTTGTATAAGGACCATTCAAGGACCATTCTATTCAGTTTTTTTTCTAAGGCCACTCCAAATTTATTTCTAGTTCTTTGGATATTTGGTGATAAAACTAGGTTCGAGCAAGAAACATTTTTTGTTTTAATTTTTTTCTTGAAAAGACAAATATTGGAGTGCATCCTTAAAAATTGATGCAAAAACAACAGTTTAATTTTTGTTCCCTTGTTTTTGTATTTTTTTTAGAAGTGATTATGCAAATTTTTATTTAATATCTAGGAATAACACTGAAAATTCCTAAAAAGTGAGAGAAAAATGGAGCAAGTAAAGTTTTTTGAAATTTTGAACCCATAATATGAAGACCAAGCAAATCCAAAGAACTATTAATTCATTTGGAGTGGCCTAATTGGAAAGCTGTTTCAGGATTTGATTTTTAAACAATTATAGGCAAATTAAGTTAAAATTTGAAAGTATGGACATAAAATGGAGGACATAAAATAATGCCAATGAATCACATGACCTTTTGGCTCTGGTGAAAAAAAGCTTAAGAAACAGGATTTCTTTTTGAATGGCCTTGACAACAAATTGCAAAATGTAAACAGAATGTAATGATCAATCTAAAAAATACCATGAAGTCTCACTTTTTATTTTCCTACAACTAGAGGTATGTTCAAAATTGCTGTGTGATATAAAAAGTATAGATTTCAATGCGTTTAATTTTACATATGCTGTAAGACTACTAATATTTGCTGTGTTTCAATTTTCGCTATCTTTGCAGACATGATTTTATCACAAAAATTTGTACCTCCAAAATGTCAATTTTTAACTTGGCACCATTATGAGATTCTCAATATACGGGAAAATTTAACACCGTGAATATGTATGAGTTATGTTTCCGAGAATATTAATCCATATACAGTATTCATTGAAAAACACTGCAGTGATTTGCACTGTCCATATATTGTAACTAAACCT
>JARWCS010000007.1:2709393-2743567 GCA_034783895.1 Geukensia demissa | reverse complement strand
GAGCCCTGTTCTGTTCATCCCAAGTATCACTTAACATTTTCCTTTTCGTTTCTTTTTTTGCTCACTTGTTCTTATGCTATGAAAATGAAAAGATATGGGGTAAATTTTAGAGACTGCACTCCAGCCACGTGAAAAACAGAATTTAAAGGTCTAGAGGTCTCCGCTATGCTATTTTTTCTCATCTTTGCGTCCGCCGTCGTTGTTGTCTGTGTCTGTTAATATTTCAATCTAGTCATCTGACATTAAAGGTCCTATTGAAGCCATATATGGCTGGAATGTTCCCTAGTTTGTTTTCTACAAAACGAATCGCTTGCTGTTTGGAAATAAGACAGGACGTCCAGGACCATATATGTGTTCAGTTGCATTTCTGAATTTGTTCATTGATAAAAAAAAGATGTTCGCTGCTAAAGTTAAGCCATTTTTTCAGATTCTCGAGCTCCTCTGGCTTTATCTATATTATACCATTAATATTTTCTGCCTAGTAAGCTTGATAATTTCTTAAATTACGCCTTAAAATGTCATTTAAGAAATTTTATGGAATCCTTGTTAATTTTTCACATGTATTTATAGATGTAATATACTATGACAAAAACCTATTTAATTAAGAGAGAAACCCTTTCCCGGTAAAATTTTATATGTTCATATCTCACAAAACGAGCTTGCTGACCCATCACTCTTTCTGTTAATTTTGTTTCAATATAAATAGACTAAGTCTTCAAAGGTGTGACAGCATTTTTAAATCCTTATTATTTCAAGATAGAAAGAGAAATCCTTTATTCTTGTGGGGTATTTTACATCTACGGTGTGGATCTTTGTTCGTTGTTTAAGACTTTAAGTGTTTCTGACTTTAATTAATGGTCGCTTTAAAGATAACCATACCATAATCAAAATTCCCTTTATAAACATGCATTTTTATGGTTAAAATACATAAATGTTGTTTTATAAATAAATAAGAGATATTGTATGATTGATTACGAGACGACCATCCAAGAGTATAAACAGCCTGCAACAATGGAAAAAGTTCCACACCGTAAGGCAAGCTTTAAAAGGCCATACTGAAATTCGTATGTTCCATTATTCGGCCAATATATAGTCTGAACTGAAGTGTGACGGACGAACAAGGACTAGGGTCCTATAATGTTTAAAAATCATTTCGGACTAAATGTAAGGTTTATTTTTTTATTTCATCTTGAAACTCGTAAAAATTAGATGGTTACTTTAAATTGCAAAAATGTTTTATCATAAGGGATAGACTTTTATTCATTTTATAACCTTTCTAAATGTCCTTAGAAACAATACTTTTTCAATTCAAAAGGTTGTACCTAGATACTGGGAGGTCGAGGTAATTTAAAAAATGAAGTCAAATTCACAGTGGAAAATACTTTCTAACTGGCCTTTCCTTTTTTGTTATTGTTTTGGTCTGTTTTTATGCGTCTGTAGTTTTTTGTGCTCTTTTCAAACCACGAAGATTACATGTAAACGATCTATATTGATTATTTAAGTGATGATATTCTCAAGTCTTTACGACTCTTTCAGCTTGGATCTCAAGTTCAGACCTCGCATTTGGCATTCTGAAAACTAGTTTTTACAAGCAGATGTGATCACTTCAGAATATGTTGACACTTTGGGGTTCAACGATTGTATTCAGATTTCTGTAATATATTTTCCTACCGTATTGTCCTGTTCTTTAGAAGTTACGTGGTGATTAAAGTAAATAGATTATAATATATATTGTTTTACATGAATAGCCTGGATTTACTTGTCTTACAATTTGTTGAAGTGTAGATGATAGTCCGATGTCGGTAGCTCGGTTCCGGTTCGCAGTCTCCATTGATAAACTTAAAAGACGTTGTTCCATTGACAGAACTCGTGAACATATCGGATCTCATTAAAACAATGGCTTCATAATTATTCAGGGGTTAAATTTTAAATTTCTGCGTTCAGTATACATGCTTTTAAAACAGTAAAATAAAACAGTCTGTCAATATGACAGCTAAATGCAAATTGCATGCAAGAATCTTATATTTTAAACAATAGATTATAATTTTTCTTTATATTTTGTTTCAGTCCACTTGGGTTTCACCTTCATCAAGTTTAACATTCTCTACAATGTAACTATTGAAAGTATTACAAAGGAACTCACACCTTAAAATCACCGCAGGAGTGAAATATGTCGTATTTACAGAACAGCGGCAAGTAATTCGCATTTTTAAGATCTTGAAGATACAAATTATAAAACAAAGTTCAAATGCAATGGATTTAATTTTGTCCTCTGGGACCACGTAATTCTATGTCGCTTTTCTGTCCTGGGACCCTATTTCGACATCAGGAAGCATCCATGTCGTTCTTATCCCGATATGGCACTTGTTTGCACCACATGAATGGTGCAAAAACATAGAAAGTCTAAATTTTGGTTTGTTATTTAGTGTAGACTAAATATTAGTCTCAAGTCTGATTTTTGTCGTGTATAATGTAGATTAACTACTCCCGAACTGGGGATAACTGGAAAATGATTTTTTGATTATTGTCCAATGGCAAATATTTCACGAGTATTCAGGTCGTGAACAACATTCATCAATTTAACTAAAAGTGAGGATACTTTGCGACACAAAGGGCAGATATTTGACGGACACAGAAAAAAGGAACTTGACTGACACAGAAAAAAGGAACATTGGGTATGATTGGAAAATTACCTTTTTAAATTTACAAAAGGGGTCCTTGATGTCGTTAGAGGAAGACATACTTAAATGACTATCAAAATAAATGTAGAATACAACACAAGTTGAAAAATATTGTTTTTGAGAACTCTTAACTTCTCTGTGAATAAACAATATGTAAAGGAGAGACACACACGTGACTGCAGACTTTACAAGTCTTTTAAATAGATATCCAAAAGTTTCAATTAAAAACACCCAACGTTTCTTACAGACAAATGATGCATGTTATGGCAAATAAAAGAGAAAAATGAACAGGAGAGAAACCCAATAAATGAGATGTACGGCATGTAAAGAAGGTGTCTCGTCTTTAATGCCGAAAACCAAGGAGTGTTGTTCACTTATAGAAAAATAGGGAAGTGGCATGATTGTCTACGAGACAATCATCCACCAAATGAAAGTCGAATTTAAACTTCTACATGTCCAATTATGACCTTCAATAATGAACTAGAGTCCATACCATAAAGGAAGCTGTAAAATGCCCCGAAATACAAAATGTGAACCTATTCATAAAACAAGACAATCAGCATAATCTATTGAAAAAGTTGTGGACATGAAACAATAAATGACTAATTAAACAACGACAACCCCTGGACTGCAGTTTTGTGGCTTGGGACAGGCATATTAAGTATGTGGCGAGGTTAAACCGGTTGGTGAGCGCTCAACCCTCCCCCGAACCTGGGACAGTCGTTTTATAAATCAGGAATAAAAACACACTATAAAAATCTGTTGAGTTGGATTTAACACGTGAGATCGATACTGAAATCCAACAAAAATACAAACATGATACAACAAAAGTATCGACCTCGAAAGAGTAATGGCAGCTGCTGTCTGCTAGTTCAAAACTCGAAAGCAACCTATCAGGAAACCAAGTTTTCCTTTACTACAGTGTCAATAAAAACATGTCCCATTGTATTTAGTGTTTAAATATCATTAGAAGTCCAAGAAAACATGGGTTGTGAAAATGCCAATACAAAAATAAGGACAGGAAGAAGAAAATGTTATGATAAATATGACCATTATAAAATTAAGTAACAACATGCCAACTTATTTGATAAAAACTGTCCAGAAGTAAACGACGCAACATTATTATATCGCTCTTCGAGTATAATTTGATGTTATACCAAAATACAAGTCCGACTTTAAAATCCCGATCGTTTATACGACTCGTATAATGTTACTGCAGTGAAACCGCTAAATATCGCATACGGTGCAAAGGTGTTATCTGGAAAGGCGATTTGAGAAAAAAAAAAGACCTTACATTTGTGTTATTCGGACAAGGTGTCATATTACGACAGCGTTACCTCATTTGGAAGTAACATATTTCAAAAGAACCATCAATCATGTAGTATACACGATGGAAATGAATAGTCTATCAAGTAAAGCTTTCCCATTGTGCAATTACCTGTTCATATAAAGATTAAAGATTACTGACACATTGAATGAAAATAATTGAATGATTTGGTCTATATTTACATCGGAGACGTTTGAATCTCTCTAACATATATATTTATCAGTCGGCCACTGATCAATTTTCTATTAATTCAGACTAAAATAACCATCACAAATGACAAAGTGATACCTGTTATTTTCTTCCATCTGTTGGTTGGTTCGTGAGGATGCTGAATGAAAGATTTATCAAGGACCATCTTAGAACCATTTCCGCAAAGTATGGTTTCAATTGGCTCAGCAGTCGTGGACGAAGAGTTTAAAGTAATTCCCCATATGGTCCTATGCCATGTCAAACAAAGTTTAGCTGTGGCGGCCATTTTGGTTGGTTGGCATGCCGAACATAATTTTGGTACAAGAGTGTCTAGGACCATTCCAACAAAGTTTGGTTCAAATTTGCACTTGGTAGTTTCAGACAAGAAGATTTTTAAGTGAATACCCCATTGGGTCCCAGGTCAAGCGAAGTTCGGCTGTGGCCGCCATCTTGGTTGGGAGGTGCCATGCCAGATACAATTCTGCGAGGGGACAACCTGGGGATGATTACAATCAAGTTTGGTTCCAATTGGCTCAGCAGTTTCAGACGAAGATTTTTAAGTGAATTTCCAATAGGGTTCCATGTTAATCTAGGTTCACGTGTTTCTGCGTTGGGATGGCGGATACCATTTTGGTAGAGGACCAGCCCACTAAAGTTAGCGTTCATTTGGCGCAGCAGTTTCAGACAAGATTTATAAGTAAATTCCAAGAGGGATAATGATAATGATAAATTATGTTTGACTGTAGCGGCCAACTTGGGCGGTCGGTGAGCATGCAAGATACAATTCTAAAGGGCAGGGGGGGGGGGGGGTGGTGGTGGCTCAGGACCATTACACTCAAGGTTGGTTCAAAAAAGGCTCATCAAATTCAGAAGATTTTTAATGTATCTATAGATTGACTTTTTTGCTATTTAAATTAACGACTGCCATCCTGGTTAGTGGGGTGAGATTCCGGATGCAATTTTGAGTGCGACCTAATAAGGACATTCCCCCAAAGATCTGTACCTATCAGGCAAGAGGTTTCTGAGAAGACATTCAAGTAATTATGGACGGAAGACGTAGGCAAAGTGCGCGCAAGCAAAAGCTCACATGACTCTTTGGGTCATGTAAGCTAAAAATAACATTTTGAATAAAGATATATATGAATGAAGTTATTCATAATCATTTAGCAAAAATCTTTTGAAAAATGTCTGTAAAAATTTTAAATCATACAAAAGGTATCTGTTTTTATTGTGATGACGATTTGAACAGTCGTCGCAACCCTCCGTTTCCGAGAATTTGGTGGACGCTTGCGGGAATTTTTTAATCTGAGGCTGATATATTTCATGGAGATAATTTAAACAAGAAGTCTCCTGGATTTACTGAATTGTTTTAAATTCAGTAGATCTACAGTGTTTCCTCTTTAAACAGTTTAAGATTTCTTTACTATTACATAGAATACATAGCATGAATTATGGAGAAAACTTGTGACAAACGAATTTTTTCGGCGTTTCCAGTGAGAGCGTGAGCTTTAGAAATTCAGAGCTGTATTCTTATTTATTTTTACCTTCCTGTTCTTTTAAGAAATACTTTTTTACCCATAATGCAACATTTAAATTTCCAAGGGAGACAATTTAGAGATATGTACATAGAAAGAAAAAATCTTCAAGATTACGTATGTTGCAAGTTGTAAAAAATAATTTAATTAATTCGAATTTAAAAAAGAAGTACCATCTTTGTTTATGGAATTGTTTAATTAATTGGTTTCCGAAACGTACTTGAAGATAAGCGGTAATTTTTCAAATGATAATTGTCTAAAAATGAGTAGTTAAGTTTGATTTTGTTTTAATTCAGTGATGGTAAATATTAAAAACATTCGACACCAAAGGGTATTTTACATAAAAATGGGGAAAATTGTTGAAACAGTTTTTTAACATGATGGCCGACCGATATTCCCTAAAAAACATGCGATCTTATCGCGTGAATATGAAGAACTCAGCCATTACAGTGCACATAAAATGTGCACACATCATTTACTCTAAAATGTAATGATAAATTTATTCAGTACTATATTTTAAAACAATATATTTAACAAAATAATTTAGAACACAAAGGTATTTAAACTTACCTTTTATAACAAATGAATAAATTTTGATATGTTAAAACAAAAAAATATGATATGTTTATATTAAAAAAGGTGATATTTAAAATATGAAATGATGTGTTTAAATAAATAAAATCATGCATCTAGTAATAAATTGACTAGTCCAAGAAAATCAGATGAAGAATTTATATTGCACACGGGGAATAAAAGCAAGATGGCAAAAATGCTACTATCGGGAGACAAGATAGAGACAAGACTGGCAACAAGTAGACCCAGTAAATGAGTATTGAAGAAAGATGAAATATGGCACATACGGGCTATTGTACCATCTTGCCTATTAAGCAGCATAGTTGTAATTATTATCTGCTCCACACACAATGTTGAATCCCATGTAACCTTGGATGCTATTAGTTATAAATATACCCAGTCACAGTCTATGTAACTTAACTGTAATGGGGATTTCACCTTCACCTTTGGCAAATTATTTTCACCATAATACGATATCTGGAGTAGAACAGGTACCATCACAAGAATTATCTCAGAGTTACTCATTTATAACAATTACGTCTTACAAAAATATCAAATTTATTAAATAAATATTCAATGTTATCACAGTTGGATCAGAAAAGCTTAATGAATGTGACATTGCTGTAGTTAACTCCCCTGCCACCAGTCAAATGTGTTATTGCAAACTTTTATAAGTGTCATCTTTGGCGTTAAAACAAAATGCTGTCTATTTTAAAAACAAAATAATAAATAAATAAATATAACTTTATCTACAATAAATAATATAAATAATATCCCAATTCCATAATAAAAAGCTACTGGCCAAATCAGTCAGAACTGCTACAGCTGAATGCCAAATGTTGTTTCAATATAAAATTCAAACAGTGTTACAACTGAGTGTCAAAAATGTAACTCTTGTGATGTCCCACTATTCCATTGCTCAAAAAGAACTAAGCACAAGCCACCACCATAATGCCAAAAACCGCACCACCACCAATATGCAAATTATCATGTTTTATTGCATGAATGATCATTAGCATACAATTATATATACAATGCAAATAGTATTTGCGTAGAACAATATACAATAATCTAACTGAGGTACATTACATACAAACTAATCATGTCTTCTACTCAGTTTATACGCAGACAGAACTACAATCAGGACTGTTCCAATAAAACAATGCATTGCTTCCAGGAAAGGCACTTTTAAATTGCCGCTAAAGGTGGCTTCTGTGGCATCTATTTATTTTTTCCAATTTTATAAAACACAACTTTTTTTCGAGGTGCCTCTTCTGGAACCGATAGTTGTTTGGTTGGGACAGTTAGAATGAAATAACAAGTACCCATCTAGGGTGGAAAATGTGTTAATTAATAAACTAAACCAATGTATTGCACTTGTAAAAATCTTAAAGTAAGTTAACTGAAATATTAGTAGATAAAGGAGCATTTAGTCTCACTACTCGAAAAAAATAAAACTGAAAATTGAATGTACATTACAGTCGGTCATGGTCAACTCTCTTCATGATAATGGCTAATAATAACATTTCATTATCTTTTAATACAAAACAAATATTATAAATTTCTATCTTCCAATTAGAGAAAGGGCAGTAAAATTATGATTGAAGCTTGACTAGATTTATATACATGGGCTAAACTTTGAACACATAAAATCTGCTTGTATTAATTGAAAATTGCAATGATATAGATTCATTTTAGAAAGTACCTGAATAAGAATTTATCATAAAACTTTCACAATTTTAAATAAATTTTAGCCACATGTATTATTTGATTATTAAAACAAATTTTGCAATGAAATATCTTCAAAAGGGTGAGGTAACAATGGGCAACCCTGTATAACAAGTCATGGAATGTTTAAATGATATGTTGGAAGAACTTGAGCTTCTTATACCTCTCAGATCTCTTTTGAAAGACTTAAATATCGCAAAAAGGCACTTAATATGCATGCTAAATAAAATATCAACAAATATCAACAATAAAACAATTAAAATATACACAAAACAAATTGTAAAATTACATCTGGCCATTAAATGACTCCATAAAGCACTACCATCATTAGTCACAACCAAGAGCTACTGTTATGCTAAATATTCTCAAAGACTATTTTCTTAAATTGATAATTTCAATATATTTGTTTTAGAAACAAAGTTGAAATATCGGACTGTGGGAATGAATCTGACGACAACCCACCAAGTTAATCACGCTCCTTTAACTCTTGGGTTGTTTGAAATAAAAGATTTAATTTCTTCAGATATAAATGTAATTGGAACAATTTTAAACTGAAAAAGAGGGAGAAAAAAACAAATAACAAATGGCCAGAAGTAGTCAAAACTATAAACAACAAATCTTAACAGAGACAGGCAAGAAAATGACTCAAATATAAGAATATGTTGCATATAAAAAAGGCAGCCATATGTTAAATATATGTATTTAAAGTTCTCAAAACATAATCAATTTCAAAAATGATTTTCCTGATACATTTTAAGGATAAATTATAGCAAAATAGCCTTTACTTTTCAATAACAACTCGGATAATATGCAACATATCTTACTTTTGAATCATAAAATATTATTTGAAATGTCAAATAAGTGTACTTCAAATTCACAAATAAAATGTTCTACACCATCAGTAAGTCAATGATGAACTGTCCAAGTGTTTGTTTATTGAGTTGACTTATTGCACGTTCTGCTTCTGATCGATTGAGGAATGTAACAAGGACATCTCCACTTGGTCTTCCATCAGGCGTGTACTGTGTCTGTATACTTTCCGGTGTTACCTGTAGTATATTAAAATGACTGGTAAGTATATATACATAGGTGAATTGTCATGACACTACACCAACATAAAAACATAAAAATTTGTGTTAAAGACTTCAATATGTTCTCATTTTCTTATTTCATTATATCCTCTATGAAAATTTATACTTCAGGTTACAGAACAACACGTATCTACGTGGTACTATTGAACATTTGAATTTCAGGCTGATATCATTTTTTTAACCAAAGAAAAATCTTCAAAATAAAAATGCAAACAACAAAAAACAAAACCAGCAATGACCGATCTACACTTTCTGAAACTTCCACATTTGCTTAGAATAAAAAAATATGTTTCCATGTGTCTTGATCTTTGTAGATTTGGTAACGTGATACACAAAATTAAGATTTTCAAAGGAGAATATTCGTTAATCTCGAAAAACCGGTCTCTTCAATTTAGACAAAGCTATTCTATCTCAGACTTTCCATCTAATACAAAACAGATGATTAAATAAGCGTTTTATTTTTCTCTACATTGTGGGCTTGGCGAATCTACTTATTTATTAGAACTGGAGACTATTAACTTATCGGAAAATATTAAGCTATTACTATTACACATAGAAACAATACTGTATATACCAGAGCTGGCATATTGCATGCTTGTACAATTGATTCTCTTCATCATGTGAGAGTTTAGACTGTAAAGTCAGTATGGGTGAAAGGTCAAGGAAAAGAGGTTTGAGAGTATGAAGTTGGTGATGGAAGAGAATCAAAACTGTAATGATTTAAACTTCTGATAAAATCTGGTCTTAAAATATTGAATATTGTCAAATCACGATTGTTCGAAGAACAATTTCCAATGGACCGATTCAGAAATTCAACCTCCGTCCTCGTAAAACGCATTGCGCAATCGCAGCGTCCTCGTTAATGACGTCTTAACCAATGAAACCCAATCAGAACAATGACGTTCCCAGAATCCCGTTGCATTTCTGAAACGGTCCATTACTTCCAAAAGAAAAAATGTTGAAGCTAATTACCTTTGAGGAAAATTGTAAAATTTTCGCAAAAGCAAAGCCGATTTTATATTAATTGTTATAACAGATTTGTAATAGCAATATTGTGAAAAGTTCAGAACAGAGAAAGAAGTAAAGGGATCAGAGTTTCTATAATTTGAGAAAATTAAAGTTAGTAAATCAAGAGAGTTTTTGATATATGGTGTAGATCGGTCAAGGCTATCAAACTCTGGTTAGTGGCAGGTAAAAATTAAATACTAATACCAAACTATTGACTAAAAAGCAGTGTGTATATAAATATAGAAGTGCTCTAAATATAACCACACATTATACTGTCACCTTTCAAGAGGTATTCCAAAGGTTTCTGCAAAACACTTCTTTTACATTAACGTCATGATATAAAGAAAAATTTCGACTCACTAATTTCATGTGTAATTCCAAAATAAAAAACAGTATTTTGTACAACAGAGAAAATTTTAGAAAGAAGACATACCTCTGGAAAACCTTGGAAGAAGTTCAAGATATCTTGAATAGTGGCATTAAAAGGCAGACCCCGCATGAGTACAACTGCGGGTCCTGCGTTTGTTAGATAAGTCTGTGGAGAAATTGGAGGACTTGGATACCAGTATATAATCTGTGGATAGAATGATGGTCGTTGTTGAAGGGCCGGTTGTGCTTGCATTGCTGTTGGGAATGCTGCAGGAAGAGGCTGAGGAAAATGAGCAAATGGCATCATTGCTGACACTGGTTGTGGAATTAACGTGGGTCCAGCTGAAAAACAATAACATTTTTCTTAAGATTTGACTTTCAAATATGGTGCTTGTCTCTTTACTTATTTAATTATATCAATAATTCACATGGTATATTTACAACAATGTACAAACCAAAAAAACTGCTATGCACAAACAGTTGAAGAATTTGTTTAAAAGCGTATAATTTTAATTTGTCCACTCAAGTGCAAGTTAATGGATGAATTCGTTTGTAGGTAATAAAAAAGAACCTACATGGCGACAACATAGGTCTCTGTATAAGCTGTGGAAGGACTGCTGGTTGTGGCATTGTGGGTATACCATTAGTCAAAACGAGATTCATATCCTCTCCTGAACACTGAATGACTTCTACAACCCGTTTTTTATTTGCATGAACCATTGTCCTCTTATTCCTATTGATTGTTGTTAAAGTTGCCGAATCTTCAGAATCCATCTGGATGAAAGCTTCCCCTGATGGTTCACCCTGTATCGAAAAAGAAATGCAATGTTGTTTATACAGAGCAACTGTTGAAAAATGAGTAATCAGTATTTTTTGAGATTCCTGTTTTACTCATTATAGTGATGAGAACTAACATAAAAGAAGAAAACTAAATAGGTGCTGTTTTTTTTTTCATTTCGTGTGCTAAAATGATCTACCTGGACTTATGTTCTTTTTAGGTGATTGCTTGCAACATTTGATAAAAAAAGAGCACTACTGTTTTAAGACATACAGTAGGGTGATTTGTTCAAGTGCGGTTAAAATGGTTATTTTTTGGAGAAATGAATCTCAAGATGCACTGTAACACTCACCTGTGCTGTATATACCATGTGTACACCTTGATACACAATGAACTGCGAGTACTCTCCCAAAAAGGTAAGTAAATCTGTTACTTGTGCTGTTGATGGGAGATTCCGTAATCTGATGCAGTCCCTCTTCGTTCCGCTTGTTATAATGCTTTGGGGAATATATGGAAGTGAGACTGGAGGCGGGATTTGTGCTATCAGAGGAGGTAGGGCTGTTTCTAGAACTGGTTCTGGGTTTCTAGGGTCCATGCTTCTATTTAAAACCTACGAAAATTACAATATGAACCTTTATGCTACAGAACAGTATAAACCTGGTATCTATTCTGGAAACAATTACATTGTAAATACATTATGCCCAAATAATGAAATCGATTCAAATATCTTATAAGCAATGTTAGTTAAGAACATGCACAGCACCAAAGTATATACAAGTTAATATTTCACACATCAGTTAGTATCATAAAATATCTTTACTGAATCATAATTGAATTATTTTCAACCGTTTATTTTTGTCATGTATTTTGAAATGACTGCTTAATCCATGCAAGACGTGATTTCCATAATACCTGCTGAACTTCAGCTGCAGTGCTCTTGAACAACTCGATGTAGCGTGTCCCCATGATTTCTCTATGCTTTTTTAATGCCGTATTAGATTCATCCTCCGTTTCGAACAAGACAAATGCATCACCAGTAGACCTTCCATCAGGGTAATGTACAAATAGGATTCCCTCCTCTCCGTCTAGTACCGTGCAGGCATGTGGTTCCCTGGCAAAGAACTCTAGCTGGAAGCGCAAAGACACAAAATAGCTGATAGCGTTGTACATAAAATTATGAGACATTGTTTTAAATCACACCCACATGCAGCAGAGTAAAAGCGACTTAATTTACCAGTGTCCTAACCAGACATCTCAATGTTTCCATACAGTTTATCTTCATTAGAAAATCTAACAAATTGAATTATCAACAACTCCACATAAAATCTGGCGAAATACCATTGGTGACACATCACTGGATGAATGGTTTATTCATGTTTGAGAAGACACTCACTTCATTTTGAGCATTGGTTTTGCTAGTTTTTCTATTTTGTTTTATTAGCAATAAATTTCATGTGATCCTTTTCTATTTTTAAACCTTTAAAAATGCTATTTTTCTATTGTATTTATATTGAATTTTGCTCATTCTACAGCTTAAGGACTTGGTGTTTCGTTATTTTTGTTTAACTGGAATACAGTGACCAAATTTTAGGGATGTCAGAAATATAGATGTGTCACCTGCTGCCTGAATATTATATGAAATTGTACCTAACTTATGGAAATTATTGATTAAAATACTGGGTTGAATTTTGCTTTTAAGGGGCTATTAAAAATATAAATAAATGAAATGTGAAATGGGTTTTCTCCCATTTCATGATTGCAATTTCGAAAACGGAATGTTTCTTTCTTTTTAATACTAGGAACATATTCAAAACCTCCAAATGTTTGCAGTCTGTGTGGACATTTACAATTAATTGGTTTTATATTTGGGTAACATTGAGATGTCTGTGTGTCTGAAGATTATGTAAAAGGGTTTAACATACATAATCCGATACCTGGGCACCAAAAATATTATAATGGTTATAACCAACTCCACACCTAGGTGGAGATTTCCATAGTTACAATAGCCTGCAACCTACTGCCCCGCACCGTTTTAAATCTTGCAATACAATTGGTTCACCACTGTCACCAATTTTGTCCCAAATATGGCGATTCCCAAAACACGAGTAACCTCTGAATTCCCTATTCCGTTCCCATCCTCCACACGTTGTTTATTGTTTGTCGACTTACCTTTACTTAGCGTTTTAAGCTAACGGACCTCCAACTGAAAAACGTAGCAATTATCTTGTAAAACAAAACCTTTGTCATATTAATTACACCTCTACCCAATACACAAAATTTAAACCAATTTTGAAATGTGTTCTTAGCATACCAAAATTCCCTTGTGCATCTGTGGTTGATGGACCAATCAAACGTTGATTCCACAAATTTATTTGGTCCCAATAATGAAAATGAGTTTTCTTGAGAAGTTTAATCCAAAAGATGGCATCATTGGATTTTTCCTTTAAGATTAGCAATGTAAACATTTACAATACAATATGTTTTACATGTAGGTCAAATACCGTAATGGGGCTCTGCATTTTCTATTTTGTAGTTCGACCAGTAATCATAACAGGAGACTTTAATATGTATAACCTGTAAGTTGAATTAAGAATCAAAAGCTTCACAAACTCAACAACAAGTCCTGAAATTTTATCCATGCAAAGCACCATCACCATAACAACTTACCACTTGCTGAGCAGTTGCAGTAAAAGGTAGTCCACGCATGCGTATAATAATTTGACCACCACGAGACAGAAAAGCTTGAGCTTCTGTATTGCTTCCTGAAAAATATTTTTTTAAAAAAAGGTCAACAATTTTCTACTGCATAACATTATAAATGCCAGTGATCATCACTGTTTTTTTATCTTTCTAAATTTTAAATTTGAAAGTTCACTTACAAATAAATCTCTGAACTCCTACCATATGTATAAAACGACATGTTATATCTTTAGAGGATTATCGAACCTTATTATCAGAAATTGGTCAGTATATTACATTGTATAAATAAATTTTGTTACAAAAAACTAATTGTACATACCACCAGCAACGTTAACGAAATCTTTTCCTGTTGCTTTATAGACTTCTATATATCTCTGTCCTATGTGATGTTTGTGTCTTTTAAGGGCAAGATCGCGGTTCACTTCATTATCAAATCGAATCAGGGCTTCTCCATTTCTCCGTCCCTGGGGACTCAAACACAAGGCAACTCCACCTCTGCATCAAAAGAAACAATACTAATTTTAGGTTGGATTTTACAAATATTAAGCATACTTCACCTAAGACATGTCATATTAAAGTACAAAAATTCAATTAATCAAAACAGTTTAGGTGAAAATATGTTTGGCTTACATTTTGGCTTAATTTTTGGTAATTCAAATATGACTTCCTAAATTTTTTTAAAATTTTCAAACAACAGAGATGTTTCATCAAAACTTAAAAAAAAAAAATTTTAAAAATGACTGTACCTCCTGTTATTAACATCCATGGTGGTCGGACTGAGTGAAAAGATTGCTTACATCTTATATATATACATAAAGGTTAAGCTGATAATTACCAGGATATCTCATCTGGCTTATTAATGGGGATTACGGAATTATTAACTACAACAATGGGGAGAACAAGGATGTACTATATTGGCAGGTACTTGAATATATCAAAACAGGACTAGGTCTGGTATTCACTGACGGGGAAAGGAAACAAAAACATACTTGGCAATATTGAGGCCTTTGAAAAATCTCGCAATATCCTGGTCTGACGACTGCCATGGCAACCCTCGTGCTCGAACTACACTTTCATCGTCTACAACATCACTTTTACTGCTGCAATAATACGATATGATAAAATTATTAGAAATCTTGATTGGTGGTTGCCTTGTTTTACTAAACTTTGAGAAAAAATAAAACGAGATTGAGCCTTCTTTATTATACCTATAAGTTTTAGGTGTCCCATGTAATAGGTTTCTAATTAAAACACAGCGTTCCAACTTGTTATGTGTAGTTTTGACATTTCATGTTTAATTAATTCAAAATCAAACGTTCGATCTTGATGTCGATTAAAACTGGTGACTAAACTTCTCAATATGTTACTAACTTTATTGACCTCGCCTTGCCGATGTAAATCGAAAGTTAATTATTTGCCGATCTGTTACCGCGAGTGCGTTTGCTAATAAACAGACATACTAAATCTGGCCTATTCATTTCAATTTTTCTATTCAGACCACAATTGTCCGGAAGCTTATGGTCGTTTCTGTCAACCCTAGAATCACAGGTATCTGCGGAGATTTACAATTAATATTTACCTCTGTGTGACAGCTTAGAGCAACATATTTCGCTTTTATCTGTCATTTATACATTCTATCAAAAAGTTTTACGGTACAAATATTTTTACATTTGCCTTTTAGCAAATTTTACAGATGTCGATTTATGTAGTAACTATCCTTAATATATAACCAAAATGGTATATGAATACAATGAAAACATGTATTTTTATTTAAAACATTAATTTTGTCAATCATTTTTCTAGGTAATTTTACAATTCAAAAGTAGATATTCAAAATAAAAAAATCCTTGAAATACTTTGAACCAAAAAGCCTTATCAAATTTTGAAGCATCATCACGGTCATTTAGCACAATTGTTCTTCTAAACTTGAACAATGAAATTATAAATTTTACTTATTCGACATTGTAAAGTAACAAAATATATACTCAAATGTGCATGTTATAAAATGCAAGCGGGTAAAAATCTTTCACACTTGGTAGAGAAACCCTTAATGGTAAAGAACGGTAACTTTGACAACATACCATATTCCCGGTTCTAATCTTTCATTAATTATTTCTGGACTACTGAACACATGTCCTACAGAAAAAAAACAAAAATATTTCTACTTAACACAAAACTTAATTATAATATCTTTATACCTCAAATATTCTCAATAATGATAATCTAATTAATCTACCATAAATATTCTATTGGTAGTTACTAGATTATGTTTGTAATCCCTGAGAAAAATACTCGTTTTGTATCAACATCGATACAGACATAAAGAAATAAATCAACAAGAGATCCTCACGTCAACACCTTTTTGTCAAAAACGCGATCAGACAAGGATAACACTTATCTCCTCTAGTTAATGATATAACAAGGGTGTATATTGTTGTTACGGGCTAACGAACAAAAACAAACGGATGACCAAACATGGATGAAATGTATCCAATTTTGATAAGTAAAGTCTTCTTGCTTTATACACATGAACAACGTGTTGTAACATATAGCAAAGGGATTGTTAACAGGCGATGCCATCTTAAAACTTCATCTTTTCTGAGAGATTGTTGTTAATAAACAAACACGTATCTTTTCAACAATTTATCATGGAACAATTGTAATCGAAGTTTATAGAACAACTTATTATTTTGCTGACAGAGCATAGCCAGACAAAAATGACAATTTGTCAAGGGCCCATTTACACTGCCAGAAGCTAGAAAGAGGCCGGCACTTACCGTCGTTTATAAGTCGATGTATGATGTTAGCCATCTCTTGGCACTGTCGAACACCATATTCTACAGAATGGTCCTCTTGTAAAGCTAAATCTGAGAAATCTGGTTAAGGAATATATATTTCATACATAATATGTTTGTATATGTTGTTGGGCGTATGCTTCTTATGATCAATGTTTCATTTTATTCACAACGTTTCAATGTGAGGATGAGGCGTGTAATGGAAAAAATATAGTGCAAATTATATAATGTAAAAGATTTGAATTCTGTCATGTATGAAAGCCTATACATTAATGACAAAATCATCCAGCCACGAAGAAATATAGTAAAATGTTATTGATCTCTGCTCCATCTAGAAGGATAAGGGTAAATTTTCGACGGGCATAATTAATAATGTTTTGTCCGTCAATTAGTTTTCTCAGGGACGTATATAGAGATGTAAGTCCCTGGTTTTCATGAATGTTTGTTGGGCGTTAACTTATCAATAGCAGAATAGGTAAAGATTTTTTTACATTTTTTGATACTATAAGTTAAGCGTATATATAACAATTATTTACGTTACTCTTAAAATAAATATGTTTAAGTATTACACAGACTTCAGAAGATATTTGTAAATGTACAACAATGTTCAGATAAGGAATTTTAAGGATTTTACAGTATTTAAGAAGATTACAGTTGGACAAAATAAAATTTATCAATAGAACAATGGGTATTTTACATAAATATTTATACAAAGTTTTAAGAAACTTCGGTTTTTGTATGCAATAATTAATCAGCTGTTAGGCCTGTAAAAATAGAATAAACCAACTCAACCGTGAAATTTTAATAAAACTGTGATGTGGCACCCTGTTTTATCAGGACGTTAATAACTTTCACCCCCCCGCCTGTTTTATCAGATTGATAATACCAAAACACTCTTGCGACTTTATTTGAAGTTCACCCCCCCCCCCCCCGGTCGTTCTGGTCATTAAAAAAAGTAAATACAAGTTCTAGTTACAGTTACATGTGTACTTTCATAATTGCGGTAAAAACCTGTAAAACAAAACATTACTTGTACGAGTTTGCTTAAGGAAGAGACATCACAAAGCAATTTGGGTCAATATTTATCTTGCACTCAAACAAAACAAATTTCGTTCATTATTTATTTTGACAACTCTATTATTATCTTTTCATTTAAATTCTCATAAAGACATTCCACACTGAACGGAATACCGACTATCTAATTGATCACATAATTTCTACTTTTGTTTACAGATCATTTGAAGAACAAAACAGTTTAAAAATTACCTTTGTTTTCTGTTCAGAAGGTATACTAATGAAAGAGAAACAAATGAAGGAGAAAGTATTCAAATTAACTCATCTCTGACAATTCTTTGTATTCTAATCGGTGTTTTTGTGTATTATATCTTTTCAAAAAATCACTCAAGTCACAGTAATTTCACTCAAAAACGGTAAAAGTAAAGCCAAATAAGAAACGCAATATTTGATAAAAATACAAGATAAAGAAGAACATTGTATTGAGGCCGTATAATATTATTATGTGACACAGCAATGGAGGTTATGACTTTCAAAGAGAACGTTGAATCCTTTGTTTTAACACTTTTTAAAAGTAATAAATCTTATTCTTTTCGTGTTGGCTTAAATCAGCCTGGTTTCCTTATTTGGACATTTGTAATTAGATTTTTTGCTTTGTCGAAAACAAGTACAGCCAAAGTGTATGTAAGCAGTTGGACAGGTTATGAATATTTTGGTATAGCTTATAGCTACAGGCCTCGTCAGATCTGTGACATTAAAGTATATCTATCTTTCCTTGACAATAGCCCCAGGGTTAATATATTCACATACACCATTAATCGTCATACTTTGTCATGTTTTGTCTTTATAACCTAGACATAAGTTTTCTTGTTTTCTCTGAATAAATTTCATCAAGTTGGATTTATTTTATTTCAGACATTTTGCCATCTGAACATGCTGAATATCTTAATAAAAACCAAGATAATACCGTTACTGTATTTTTCAATGGTCACTTGGTATTAACCGATATCTAGTCTACAGTTTACTCTAAATTTAGAGATAATTTCTTAAAATGTCTTACTGGGGTACATTAAATGATAGTTTTTCAATTACAAACACTTTAATCAAATATCTACCCGGAATAGACCCGGTGAAAGCTTTTGTGATGAGAGATAAACCTACACACTGCGCCTGGTACAACAAAAACGTCAGCACTTGGGGAAAATCGAAAATGGACAAAAATTGAAACAGCAGATAAGATTGAAATAAGGTCAATAAGTCTAATTATCCCTGTATAAAAAATGATAAACTGACAGTGGTGCTATGCTTACAAAGTGTGGCATTTAATTAAAAGTTCATGCAATTAGATAAAAAGAACATGTTAAGCCTTTTATAAATTGATAGATGTCCTCGAGTGCATTAATGAGAAATGAATAATATATTTAGTCACCATATTAGTCAATTTAAAACACTTAAATACATAAACTAAGTTATAACGAAAATATTTATAGAAAATTATAGAATTTCTCCCTTTTGGAGACATTTTGGCATTTAAAAGCGACTAATATGGTCCCTCGCCTGAGCAAACAGCACTTCAAACAAATTTACACACATCTAGTATGTTTATATTTGATTACAAGACGTTTGAAAATTAAAGTTAAAAGTTTGATTTTGTCAGTATGGAGATGCATCTTTCGTGATCACCTCATTCAATGTTAAACCACTGTACTTGAAATCAAAAACCAAGATAATATCATGCATAGTAGCGGCACAAACTATACACCAAAAGTGTCAACATACACGAAGAAGCGGAATGTGCCAACTATCCGTCTCAATATATAAGTATTCCGGTATAAAACTGTACCATCGTCCTAAGTTTTGCACTACTTGTTAGCGTAATTATGTTCATCATATTCATGGGTTATCTGTCCCAAAAGTTTGATAGTTATGAATTTACGTTTTAATAGTTATAATATTTAATTCATAAACCCTTCAACACTTTGCAAAATGTTCACCAGACCAAACTTTTCGTATGATGCAAAATTTACAGAAATATCCGAAGTATAGCACACTACATTATTATGCGCACCCAAGGAGTGAATTCTGTTTTTTGTGCTTTCGTTTTCCTGTTTTGACAAAAAGGTTAACACCAGAAATTGAATGAAGCCAATAGAATCTCCGTACTTACCAACCTTTCTCCAAACCTGATGATCCAATAATGAATTTGAAAAAAGGATACAATCTAACATTGATTTAATGTTCTGTATATTTTCTGTCTTGTAAAACTTCTTAAATTCGTTCCGTAAATCATAGAATTTATAAAAGTAACTAGGTAGATTATAGTTCTTGGTACAAGCTTCTGGATGTAAGCACTGTCTTAAGTGTGATTGTCCATCAGTTAAAACACAAAATGATTTCCCGCCATTTTCGGGGTGAACACCTTTGGCTGACAAGAACCGCTCCAACTGAAATACAAGATTCTTAACGTTAAGATTTTCTGCAGTTGTGTACAAGATTACTTCATAACTGGAGTTCTTTGTGTTATTACTAAGTACTCTCGTACAAGTATTATAGCAAAGTGAAGATTTTTATGAGCTGTTGGGTATTGTATAAACACTTCATTACATCTTCAAGATAAAGAATTATTTTTCTCGAAACAGAACCACTGAGCTATAAGCGACTATGTTGTAAACTGCTTTATTCAAACATGGCAACATTTTTTCGATACGAGACAAGAAGCGAACTAAAACTATTGAACAATATATGTGGCTAGATTTCCTATACCATGATTAAATAACTTTAAACACAGTGTTTTCAAGAAAGAAATTAAAACCTCTCTGTTCTCTGTCAAATATGTTATGTTCACATGGTAAATTAAGGTGTTAACTGTCTTGACTTGATAAGTGTCAAGGTCCAAAAAAACAGTAACTAATAATATTAAAGTGCCTACCTATATGGGAATAGTGTTTTCGACAATTACAGGGTTTACTGGTGCACAAAAATCATTGTAACAACGGAAAGATTACATCTCAATATAAAACTCAAAATTTAATTGTAGTTCAATAAACCCAACTTAAAATGAAAAAGTTTAATACCCCGGAATGAGGTGGTGTATTTAAAAAGTTCTTTCCGTTATGACATAAACGTACGTAAGTCATTTTCATTGATAAAATATGGAAACAACCTGTTGGAAAATTCACACTTGTTATGGTGAATTTGGCAGGTGCGAGACGAATTATCTGTCTTGAGAAAATGACCGATGTATGTTTCAGTTGATAACATACAACGTGAGTCTTTTCAAGATTACTTCAAGAACTTGTGATTACAATAATCAAATAGTTAACAAGATGGGCTCTTAAATAATACCGTCAGAGCGACCGAAATCTATACTGTTCAAGTTTTAATAATAATAAATCGTGCAGAGACCTAAGACGAAAATTTTCATTAGGCTGAATTAATAAACGCAGAATTCTGATAACCCGAGTTTATGCGAAAAATTGTACATTTAAATGATATTTTTCTTCATAAGTTTTTGTCATTAATAAAGTTTTTCCATCTGTTACCCTTGTACTGCCATATCAGACTAATAATATTATCTAAAATCAATGGAAAACCGTGCAACAGATTGGCTGACATTATAGCTACAATTTCCACCATGAAAGTCCGCGACCATGATCATATTAATAGTCCAATTTCAACATATTATTAAATATATTATTGTCAGGTCAAGGCTTTAATCGTGTGGCAGAAAGACAATAAATATGATTAAGTAGTGTGTAAATAATAAATACACATTTCTCACCTCGTCTAAGACGACTTCGAGAGGTTGTGCATTCTTTATGACATCTTCGTTGAGACCAGTTTCCAGTTTGCAGTCTTCTGTTAAAACAGTTTCTGATAATTCGTTGGGCTGTGGTTTTACATAATGTTGTTGAACGGCAATAATCTACAACAAAATCACTCCGTCAGATTCCGTGACTAAACTATAACAACGATCTAGAATTTTATTAACAATTAAACGTTTAAGGAGTAGTCAAAATTATATACATATTCAACTCGACATACATACTTGAATCTTCTTTTTGAAATTAATCAGATACAATACGTGTATTTGCCTGGGGAAGACCTTGTCTAAAACTAAGTTTAATTATTTTTAATTTTTCAAGTTATTCTGTGATTATAATAAAAATCCGGAAATGGTCTAATTTGAATCGGTAGTAGATTTAAAGTTGTACAATCAAAATTAAATCTCTTGATGTTTACTTGATCAATAGATAGCCCACGTGGAGTTTTCTTTTCAGGCGGCGATTCACACCTGAGAGAAAGGGTAAATTAACAAGTATAAAAAGTTTAAAAAATGAATATCTTGAAAATAAAATTACAATCTTAGTATAAACTGTGTCAATTTTACACAAATAATGTGTGGTGTTATCATTCGGCGATAACCGGATGGGTATAATGAGTGAATACCTGAGAAGTGCGGGAAATTATTTTACCTGTTAGAAAAAAACTCACCTTGCAATTACTGACATCAAATAACAAATACACGAATAAAACTGTTTGTTCCTCATCATTTCCAAGATCTTCTCCGTTTTTTCCTGCAGTGGCACAGAAACATATAAGAAGATGTGAAGTGGCCATGTTCCCACTTCAGAATAGTCACTTCCCAAACAGTTCACCTGTGTATATATTAATCAGCGTGTTTTCTTTCTTGAGTCAACCATGTGCGACGTATAGGCCTTTTTATCCGAGGGCTATGTTATTGGTTATATTCGCAACGTGTTGTCTAAAATAAAAATACCGCCTCCTTTGCGCACGCAACTTTGATCAAATCTTTCATAAGTTTTAAGCAAGCTGTTGCTCCAAACAAAACAACACGAATTGTGTAAAATCGATACGATCTGTTCCTTGCTTTGTTGTGTTCAGAAGACGGTGACGATTTAAATTTAGCAAATCAACGACCCTCTTATCTTAACAAAATACACAAATATTGTGGAAATAGTTAATCTAGTTCTGATAATGACCACCAACCGCTCACTTACAATGCCAAGTGGTTTTTGTGTCATGGACTTGTTTATCCGCACTTATATCCAAATATATGGGTCATTAATTATATTTTATCTATTGTTCAATAATCCACCTTTCTTAAGAATGCATTCTTCATGCCCTCGGGACTAAGTATTCTTATCATAGCACGGCCACTGGGCCCATTTGAGCTGGTTTAGTTATACTACTTCCGCTTAAGGCTAATTGGCCCCTCCGTTATACATGTTAACTGCTGACAAGTAGCATATCGCGGAAATCAAATTACTCAAATTATATCATTAAATGTTATTATCATAGATTAACATTTGAAATTTGAAATTCATATTGTGTTCCATTGTGAATGTTATTACTCCTAGCATATCACAATTAAAATGGTCATTTTAGGATTTGTTCCTCCCCACAATCGTAATTATCATCACTATGATTTTTTAAGGAGGAGGTTTGATTGACTTATGATTTCTAGATTAATCATTACATTTTTCATAAGATAATGCAGCCACTTTCGACTTCAGAATAGCATTGCTGAAAATGTTTTCATCACAAAACCACTGACAGACATAATTTCAAAATAAAAGATAAGTTAAATAAAAAATAAATTTTTCAGGCAAAATTTTGCAGCAGCCGCAAACTTTTTAATTTTTTTACCTCTGTTCGTTTTATGGCATTCAGTAAACCAGTTTACATAGTGATGTTGTTATGTAAAAATGTAAAATTTGAATACATTTAGATTGTTTTTCTAATTGTTTGTAAATGTAATAATCAACCAATATTTAATTGTGACGACGTTTGCCATGTATTTGACGCAAAAATTAATTGCATATTGTATATAGAGAATTGCTAATTAATAATATTAGTTGACATTTGTAGATCCAGCAGCATAGAAACTACATCGTTAAATAATATGCTCAAACACTTTTTGCATTTTTGTAACTTCGATCGATGTTATATAATTTAATACACACAGAAGCACCGTTCCCCTCTTTTCATGATGATTTCATGACCAAATACAGCAACGAGGAAAATCCAAACATTCAATTAAGATTTGATTGAATAAATGCAGCTTAACGCCCAGCAAAAATACTTCGTATTCAAGTCATGAATACATATTTATAATAGACCGACACCCTGAGCCGAATTTTTACCGATCTAGTTTCAGGAAACAGTAAAAGAAAAAAATATATTATCAGACGAGTTCCCGGATAGATTCACTGACAAGATTTAGCTCGTGCTCCTGAATGCCGCATGCTTACGGAAGAAGCAGCCAAAACTAATTTCAATGTATATTTTGAAGCGGTTGTGATTCGAACCCACGATGCTGTCACAGCATGCTACAAAACTGGAGACTTAATCTAGGTCTAATCAAAACAACATGAGAGAGAAAAAAACAATATACACGCAAATACTTTTAAACCCGCAATTGTGTTTTGGCGGGAAATGTCATCCCACATTGGAATACCAGCAGCTGGGAAAGCACGAAAAGTCAAATGGCTCAAAAACTTGGAATCAATTTTAGCATGGAGATAAAATGAAAATATGACAAGTCAGGCAAAATCGAGTTCTCTGTTTCTTCCAGTAACTATTTGCAAAGCAAATGTTATGCATTGCAAAAAATTGTGACATTTGTTTTAAAGATCGGTGAAAGGGATTCGCCTAATGGTTGAATTGTTTCTGAATATTAAAATGGAATTTTAAAAACTTAATTTTACTTTTAATTAAACTTGTAGGAATTCTAACCAGTACAAGTACAACAACTACACGTATTAGAAAAGACAAAGAGAAAATATTATGATAAATTGTTTTAGTCTTTAGTTTTCGTGTAAGATAATCATGTAAAAGTATAAATATTGTAACATGTCAATGTTTGATCTGGAGTTAATATCAATTATAGCTTTTTTGTATAATTTTAAGCCATTTAAGTACGATATAATAGAATGATATAAAACATTAATGCGACCAATGATAAGATATAGGTCAACCTGTTGTCTGTTGCTGTTGTCGTAATAGCAGATCAGAGTGACTCGATGACTAAGTATTTTGTTAAACAAAAAATTCATCCATATACGAGACCATAAATGTATGAACTATGAACCTTCCTTTTGTTCTTTTGTTGTTGCAAAAAAGTGCATTTTATTTAATGCATTTTTACACTCGTTATTTGTAATTTCACTGAAATTTTGACAGACATTTTATTTGCATTTGACAGCAATTATCTTTCTCATTACACATCTACATTTGGCGTCTTAAAATCATATAAATTTTCATCGTTATCAACTATGAAGTTTATCACAAAAGGCCATTTCGTTGATTCGACACTGAACTCGTCAGCAGTTTTCGAAGTCAAAATTTTGGGAATCCGGTTAAAAATACAACGAAAATTAACAAGCACAAGCATCAGAACCAAAACAAAAAAAAAAAAAAAACGGGATTTTAAACGAAGCTAATGGTTACCTTTGCATCAGAAGGAAGAGCCTTACAATCTTATGGTAATTTTTTAATCCTTTTTTTAAGAAAAAATTAAAGCCTCTTATGTTATGAGTCATGTCAGGATACAATTCTGGTTACTGGGCTGCGAATGTCCAATGGGACTAAAATCGAGGAGTTGCGCTCTCAAGACATGCGGACAGCATCTCCGCTCGCCAACCAAGAATGCCGTAGTCGATCACTACCCCCACCCCCGCCACCGAGGGTGGTCAGGCTACAGGAAACTGGGGTTAAGAAATCGGTTGCTCATTTTATCTACATGGAGGTAGAATCCCTAGCTGCTAAAAGGGCTGCACTAATTCTCAAAGTCCTTCGGATGGTACTTAAAAGTCGGTCCTGTGCTGGGAAAATGCCATGATCTCAGCACATTAAAATCTTTTTATTACTTGCCATGAAGGTCTTTTTGGTCCGTTGCGAAGGCTGAATATAATGTTCCTACCCACCCGTTTTTTGACATATGAACGCCTAAAATTATTTCTACAAAGGATGTCATTTTCTTTACGAAATTCGTCGAGGCTTCAGTGTAGTATATCGTTATTTCGAAATATCTTCACAAATCCTGATTTTTGAAACTGCTGTTTCAATTGCACTCTAACTGCATATAGTGGAATTAGCAGCAGTGTTATTTTAAGTATACATGCAAGGTTTTTTTTTTATTTCGGGCGATTTAGAGCTTTTCACAAAAAGTGGTATTCCTTCATTGTTTTGTGGAGACTTCTGTTCTTCTTGTGGTTGGAGCTCAGTCTCTCTGACATATACTCCATATCTATTCACTTTCATATTTACATGAAAAGTAAAGAAAAGGCGTAAATGTGAATGAGACCGCACCAATTATAATTGCGCGGTTCTCTTCCATAATTGCCGTCAAAGCCGAACTTATTTTAAGATTTGATCTAGTCGGATATTCACTGAGATCATCATTTCTAAAACTGATGTATCCCCGTGCTTGAAGTGTATGCCCCTATATTCGGGCCTTTTACAGCTTCCGCTACGGTATTGACTCTGGTTCATTGTTGAAGGCCGTAATGGGACCTGTAGTAGTTTATGAATTCTACTGTGATTTGGTGGATGGCTGTCTCACGGACAATCATGCCACACATTTTTTTATTAAATATATTGGATTTTAAAAATGATTAAATATTTTTCTCTATATGACCTATAAGACATTTTCTTTCTGATTCTTTCATAAGTCGACAAAGTTGTTGAAATAGGACAGGACAAAAATCCAAATATTGTTGATAAAAAAAATAAATGAAGAAATTCTTCCTTGTGTATTAACAAAAGTTGACTGAATATATGACTTCAAGTACATTCTTTATATTGTATATTTTGATTCACGGAAGAAAGATCACATCATATTTTATGTATAATAACCCAAAACAAATGAAAGAAATAAAAAAACCCATTCATGTTTGTAATAAAACAAAAAGGAAATACAATGGAAAAAAAAACTCCTCATTAGAATGTTCGAGGACAAGATCGACATAATCTTAAAACGCTAGATTGCTTTGTCCTTCATTTAAACAAGCAGAAACTGCTTCCATTGTGTTTTAACTTTTCATCTTCACAAAGGGATAAGCAGCATCTACAATTAATCAACAAAATATACAGATTAAATTTCTGCAATTTTGATTGGACTTTCCTATGGAAGATATGTATGAACATCAAATACACCACAACACTGAAACAAGAATTTTAAACATGCAGTTGCAGTTTCAACAACAAAAAAATCCATCAAAGAAACATATAGACAAAGAAGAAAAGAATATAGCTTCCAAAATTAATCCCTATAAAAAAATGTCAATTTTCCGCTTTATATGATTCACTTAAGACACAAATTTTGGAATTTTGATAGAAATAAGTGTACACAATTTTTCCAGGTTATATATATTACCTATATGTATACATTAAACTTTCACCCCATATTTCCGGAAAATTACACCAGCCCAACTTGATCTTGTCCTGAATATGGCTGAAATAGTTTTTTGTTGGAAGAACTTTTGGCATAGCAACAAACAATAAATTTCCAGCGCGCAAAACACTTATCAAAATATGTATGAATAAAAACGTTCAGCCTTTTTCATGCTCAGGCTTTCTTCAAACATTTATTATATATTTGTAACACGCAAGTACAGACAAATATATAAATGAGTAATATTAGAATTATTTAGAAATTTAGAATATTCTTTATACAATGTTTAAAACTCATCATTAGACTGTCCGAGGACATCTTTAAATAGGGAGAGTTTTTGTCTTTGTCTTCAAAGATATTATGATAAAAAACAATTTAAAAACCGAAAAATACATCGCCAGTCACTAAAATACTAACAGATTTTGTAACTAGTAAATATCAAGGTTGAGTTGTTAGAAACATTCATGCAGAGGATATGTTATTCATTCTATGTGGCTTATCCATTGTTTAAAAATTTTCCGCTGGAAAAAATTTTGAACCTTTACCAGTTTCTTAATTTCATAATTCCATTACAAAATTTTCTAATACATATATGTTATATCACAGTTAGATAATATCAGGTCTATTCAAAAACTGTATATAATTATCAATTGAGTTGAATTTAATAAACAGTTGTATTCTGACAATAGAAACAAAAAATTAACAAAGATGCGAAAAAAAGTTCACGCCAAACATCAAAATAAATAGATTCATTCTAGACTTTTCTCAAAATCATAGTTAGAAATTAATTGTTCACTATTGAAGCCAAACCAAACGGAGGAAGCATCTAATATTACGACATAAATAACATTAAATGTATACGGTTCCTTTATATAGAAGCAAGAGAAAACCGAAGTGTCAACCAGGAGAGCAAAGGTCAAGCGACAGGACATACTTGAGAACAAGACACGAAGTGTAAATCAGGAGAGGATTGGCAAATCGAAAGGACAAACCAAAGAACAAGACACGAAGTTTCAATCAGGAGAGGATAGGTCAAGCGACAGGGCAAACCAAAGAACAAGACACGAAGTCTCAGTCGGAGAGGATAGCTCAAGCGACAGTACAAACCAAAGAACAAGACACAAAGTTTCATTTAGAAGAGGACAGCTCAAGCGACAGGACAAACCAAAGAACAACATACGAAGTGTATATCAGGAGAGGATAGCTCAAGCGATAGGGGAAACCAAAGAACGAGGTACGAAGTGTCAGTCAGGACAGGAGAGGTCAAGCGACAGGGCAAACCAAAGAAACAGACAACGACGAAACTTGACAGAAAAAAAAATGAAAATGCAGTTGAATAACACAGGTCCCACCGAACAAAACGGGCTGAATTAAGTTTGTCCGTGAACATTTCATAAAAAGAGTTAATCGGCATATGATCTGAGAGGTATTGCGATCAAGAATGCAGATCTGTTGCTTTTCTACAGAAAAAAAAATCGTCGTCGTCTGGAAAACAAACACCCCATAACGACCAACACGATCGTTGAAATTTCTAACCCACGAGGGCGGTCGGTTTCTCCGCCTGCAGGTAGAACCCCTGCTAAAGGGGCGTCATTTAGTTCGAGTGGGACGTATAAATTCTAGAACTTCTCTTTGCAAAGTTGTGTCGGGGAAAGAATAGGCACTAGGTATCTCCGTCCTGGAAGCACTAGTTCTCTAAAAGGGGCGTCCCTGGTTGTGGGGATGTATAAATACACAACCCGTCCAGAGGGAGACGTTAAAGACGCCCCGTGTTTAGGAAATGCCACGTCCTAAGCACGCTAAAGACCCCTTGTAACAGCTCATTCTGAGTGGTGAGTAGGCGGCCAGTTACGAGGCTAAATTTTTCGTTCCGCAATTTTTCCTGTGGTTGTCTAAAAACGCCACTCTTTACCGGTCCCATGCTCACAGTCTACATATTGATTTGTTGTTTGTTAACTTGTTTCTGTCCTGAATATGCATGAAATATTTGCCGCTGGACTATAAGCAACAATCAATCAATTGAAATTTCTACATGTAATGGCGAAAGTGGCAATTAAAGTTTGAGTTAGCTAACAGTCTTCGTTCTGCAGTATCTTCTGTCAGAAAATATCTGCTACAAATGATTAAGACGTATGTCGACAAGAAGAGCATAGTTATTAGTGTCCAATGCTTTTATATCTACCAAAATGGTGAAATATGTGGTCAGACAGTTTTGTTCTTCGGTTTATTAAATCATGGACAACTTAGAGCCAGGTGTGGATCCAGGGATGAGGGGGGTCTGTGGTGCCCGCCCCTTTTGAAACGCAAAAAGGAAAAGTATGGGATGAATTTTGGTCTTAATCTCCATTAGAAATCTATGAATCAAGAGGTGCACAAAAGTGCCCCCTTTCCAAAAGTTTGGACCCGCCTCTGAGTGCTCTGGGTATACTTAGACAGTTACAAATCCTAGAATTGCAAAATAAATTAAAGTATTAACAAGAAACATGTAACCAACTTGAACACTATAAATACAAGTTTTTTTTTCACTGAACCATATATTTGTCATTTGTTTGTTATGATGTATAATGGTGTCGATTCATTTGACCTTTTATTCTGCAAACATTTTCAGGCTTTTATTTTTGTAGTTATCCTAAGGCAACATGTAAGAACCGATAAGTTCCTATATGAGTAACACTAAAGAACAATATAGATTAAATAAACATTGTTAACTATTTCATAGTTAGAATTCGAGGACATCTTTAAAAAGGGAAAATATTGTATGTTTTCATAGTTCAGTTTAAATGAACACTATTTACATTGAAAATGAGATAGCGATTACGACATATTTTACTTTCTTGTTTTGTCCAAACAGACAACATGCAGTAGTTTAAATACTATTGTTTCCTTGTACAAACATTTGAAATGTTACATTTCAGTCATTTTTTTAAAGCGAAGTTTTCTTTATAAAAATATTACACCAATTGTAGTGCAGTGAGTATGCTGATCGTAAAATAAGCTCCCCCCACCCGAGATGGATTAATCCATTGAGAACGAAGCAACAGGAGTTCAATAAGACTTTACAGTGAACAATGATACATGCGTTCTCCACTTGCATTTTGAATCATTATTATATGATAAGCCCGTATTCATTTTCATTTATTACTCAATCACTCACTCGACTATTCTAGGTTTTAGTTCAAAAAATGTTCCTCCGTCAAACATCCGTATAAATAAACCAATTAAAACAGGTATTAAAATCGAAATCGAGTCCGCTGAATGGAGGCCACGTCAATGCAGCGTCTGTTGACAGAGTAGTGTACGGTTCCGTTAACAACAAAAAATGACAACAAATTACCGCAGCATCAATACAGAAACTATAATCTGTCAATATGACTATTATTCATTAAAAAAACTGATAATTTTTTTTAAGAAACATGTGAATATTTGTCTGAAAAACTGAAAGGCATGCATATGACTACCCTATGCCAAAGAAATACAGAAAGAAATACAAACTTCAATTTTGCTTATATTAAGATATTCCACCAATTAAGACTGGCCATTAGTTTGGTATTATTGTACAGTAAAGTATTTTGACAAAAATAAAATGATGTGAGCATAATATATATATATGTATTGCTTTAGTAACGTATTTAATACTGTTAACGAGTTTGGTAGGTATAATTGGGATCGTTGAGTTACGTGGCCTTTAAAAAACTGAATACTCTGCTAAAATTTTATTTTTTCTTAAAGCAATAAGTTATCGTATAACATGTCAATAAAGATATTGCCCATTGTTGATATTTAACACTTTATAACACCTCTTTGTACCAGACCAGACAGATACTATACTGGCCAAAAGAAAATCATAAAGTAAGTTACTGTAAAGGGTCCACCATTTAAGAGGACTTATGTTAGGTGGTGATGGTTGTTTGGAGCGAAGACCTAATATGTTCAATGACACTAAGCATATTTTTAGTTTATTATAAATATGGAAATTAGAAGATATGGGGTAAATGTTAGAGATACTGAACTCCAACCACGAAATTTACAAATCTAGAGATCTTCAAATGCCTTCAACAAGCAATAAAGACATATAAAAAGTCTCTGCTGAAATTTGAAGGCCGTAATGGAACCTGCAGAAGTTTAATTTCGAATGTTATTTGGTGGATGGCATGGTGTGGACTCGGAGTCCATACCATAATGGAAACTGTGAAAGGCCCCAATAATACTTAATGTGAAACTTTTCATCAACATGACAGTCGACCCAATCTGTTATTAAATTAGCTTTGTAGGATTCAACCCCTTTCGTGGCGCCAACAATTTAAACAAATCATATTTTAATTCTCCTCAATAAAGTATCTTGTTGTGACGACTACCGACGATATAGGCGCGTGCAGTGTGTGACGGGGTTAAACTAGTTGGATCCAGATCGCCCCACATTCTATGTAAGGTAAAAATAAAGCAAAAATAGCACAGTGTGAAGATGCGCTGTAAAAGTCATACAAAAAGCATTTATTTCATTTAGTAAAATACCTGAATAATAATATTAAAACAAATAAAGGTTAAAAGAGAGATACCTCATCGGCAAATGCTCGCAGTTTTACTGAAGCAAGCCCATTATTGTTTTCCGGATTACAAAAATCTCAACCTCTTAAAAAAATGGGGAGTTATCAAACACAGCACGTCTGTATATATACTTCAATCATGATGATAAAAATGATGGCATGCAATGACAAATTAGTTATTTGTGTAAATTTACAATAAGAATTCAATATTAGTGTAAAAAAGGGCAGGTTACTGACAACATTCGCGTATACATATCCTCTATGAATTAGCCTATATAATGGAACTGTAAGTTTTAAAGAATCATGTTTCAATTTCGAACTCCTTTAATTTTTCCAGAGAAGGTTAGGAATCAAAGTGAAGTAGAAACAAAATTTACAAGATGCTATTAAAAGTCATATACAGATGTGAAACCTTTTTTGTGTATCCGAAATCACATGAATAACCAAATGTATAAAGTTGGAACTTAAAGTGTTTTGCAGAAACAAATATATATTTGCTTTTACGTGTTACAGATTATATGTTTTTAATTGACAAGGACAAGAAACCTAAAGCTATATTTTTCAGCAAGGCAACTTATAATTTATGTTTAGAATACGGCTTTACTTAGCAAGATACACTAAACTACCAGACAAAGCACTCAGAGTAAAATATATTATTCCGCTTCTGTTGTGTATGTACAAAATATATCTTATGTAACATATGGGACCCTGTATTGATTTTATAAATCTATGAAGTATAATGATATAGCTGCATTTGTGAACGTTTCATACTCATTTTCATATTTCTTTAAATATTCCTTTTTGTTTAACTTGAGTGAACAGACATGTAAATGAGTAATACAGAAGCTATTTAAAACTACTTAAAATAAAGAATTTTTTGGAGTGAATTCATTCAAAGGCAATGTTAATTATTATTTGACAACCCCGAAAGTTTTTTTTTTGTTTTGAACTTTTTAAGGAATATTTCGTTTGTATGTAAACCCAAATAAAAAATAATAACCAGCTCAAGTGTATTATTATCATTTTCAATGGAAAAAATTAGGTCCACAAAGGGTCATTGTCCGATATTTCAATAAAAACATCTGATATCGGCTGGAATACCGCAGAACAATTATATGTCCATATAACCGATTGATACAAAACACACAATTTTCAATATGATATTAGTAAAATTGTCATCACAATTTAGCTTTAGCATGGAAAATGAGCCATTTTTGGGTCAAATTTGAGTTCAGAATATGAGTCCGACAAAATGGTTTTTGGTTAAGGTGTTCATCTTTTTAAAATAATTTTTATCAATAAAAGATTTTTGTCTAGAGATGCCGCTAATGTTTTCTTCAACCAAATTTATCGAAAATTTATGATAAGACGCAATTTTAATGAAAATACTGGTTTCTTAGATTTTTGAATCTAAATTCGTTGTTAAATTAGGTACTTAGTAGTAAAAAATTACTATGCTATTCAAACATATATACATTTTGATAAAAAGCAACGTTTCGAATCCAGCCTTCGTGGTGGCCCTATTGCTTTATAGTATTGTATAATGGCCATGAGATTGAAATTACACTTTAATAATAATAGTTATGATAAAAATAATAATTTTGACTTTTATTTTTTGCTTTAGTCGCTTGTGTTTTCACAACCAGTAAAGGGGTATATTGAACACAGTTGGTAAAAACCCTCCCTTGTTTTCAGATATTTTTTAATTTAATTATAAACTTCTATTTTAAACTATCATTTCTGTCCTCTTCAACAAGAGGGTAAGCGATTTGGGATAGAATCTTTGAGCGAATTTGATATGGAATTTTTTTGTTAAACTAAGTTTTGCTACAACACCAACTTAGCTGTTGATCCTTACGTCAGTATACTACACCGGTTTACCCAATTGACCCGGTGGTGTTAGAGAAGAACGAATAAATGGAATAAAAGTTCCCATTTTGATTTAAGTTGTAATATAAAGGCATCCCGGTCGACTAGTAATATCATTCCATACGGTTATTAAAATTATTAACTCAAAGACTCACTAAAATTTGGTTGTAAATGAGCAAATTGTTTAAGATATAAATCATTGAGGTCGTAAGTTTGTTGGAGATTTTACTAAGAGTAAATCCTGTATACGTTTTCAGGAACTTACAAGTATAATAGAATTAGAAATGATCTTTCAGTGTTTTCCAGTAGCTTGTGCAAAAATGAGATCAGTTAGACTTTGGCAGTTATATTGGTTCGTCATAAACAAAAACTAGTTTTGGCGACCTCATCGAAAATGCAGACAGAGACCAAAAACACTTGTCTCACTATAAGAATAAGAAAAAGAATAGTTTATAAACCAAATATGGACCCTTACAGATAAAAATTTAAGTACAATGATTACAATGATTGCATTATAAAGTGACACAATTATACAGTTCAAGATATTACAATTTG
>JARWCS010000007.1:2638158-2648976 GCA_034783895.1 Geukensia demissa | reverse complement strand
GGGAAAGAGGAGAACGGCTATTTTTGGAATTGATAAATCCAAGTGGAAACAAACTAAAATGGTTATATGAAAACTTACGTTTAGCCTAATTTGATCGATAGTAAAAGTGGTTCGTTTTCACTGATCACCGGTAACTCTGACGAAAAACAAATAGATATGGCGGTCCGAACGGGCCGAGCTTATGGGTTTTATTCATCTTAAACACTTTCCAGGCAAATATCTTATTTAAAATAAAGGTAAACTAACAAAATTCTGCCCCGAATGTTTGAATTTACGAATTTTCTCCTCGGACTCGTGAAAATGAGCGACTTTACAAATTCACAGTGCGACTTCTCGAATTTATAGAGCGACTTCAACTTCGCCCAGAGAGACTTGTAAAACGAAGTGAATACTCAGAAGGCGACTTCTTTGCCCATTTCGCCCTCCAGCGTGAGCCCTGAATCCGAATCACCATCAATTTAATTACCGGTCCTTTGGTCAGGCATGAAATTTGAAATTGCCGGTCCGACAAGATTTTTGCCGGACGGGTCCGGCGGACCGGCACATTTCGGGAAGACTGCAGTAAACTACACCCCCACTATTAGTACTAACAACTCCCTTGCAACTCCATTTTGCAATTGGAAAGTGGCTTTGTGAGAGATGTTACCCTCAATGGGAGGAAATACCATTGGAAATATAAAGCGTAATACACACTGTACTGGACAACCAAATCAAGTTGGTCTAACAATACAGGAATCATTAGATGGAGTAACTGTCAAAAGAGACGGCAGCACAGAGGCTTAGAATGTATTAGTGATACTGACCTGACTTTCTGCTCTCTGTTTGGTTGACTGTAGATGATTATTCTGTAGTCGCAGGTCTTTAATATTGGCTTCATGTTTCTCTATCTGTAAAAGTGCATTTTCATACTCTCTTATAGTCATTTCCATACCAAAATTTAATCCACTAGAATTAAGTGCAGTCGTGTCAGATAAAATGCCATAGCGTTTATCCATTCTGTTTAATGCAGATGTATAAGGGTAAGCCATTTTGATATATTTTGGAACCCGTTTATTTGTTGTCAGTATTTTGAGGTTATAAATAAACCATCATAGTTTGTCATTCAGTCGTGAAATCCTGTTTCCAAATTTCCAATTGCACAATTCTTGAACACAAAACACACTTCATTTTTCCCAACACATGCAAAAAGTTATTAAATCTATAATACAATTAACCAAATCACTGAAGCACAACTACTATCATTGGGATTTTCACCTGTAATAGCCAAGTAACACCTACAGTTTGATAATAAAAATTGTCAACAAAATACCAATACTCAAGTTCATGCCATTCTGATATCCTCAAGATTTAACTACTGTTTATACAAAGTATGTAATTAAACTGACACTGGCACCGGACAAACTACCTGTTACAAAAACAGTTTAGGTTCACACTTTAACGTTTAATTTCCTTTCTCAGCAAGACTCTTGAAATACTTTTAAAAAAAATTGATTTTTCTTTTCCAATGAAATACCTATTTCAATCTATCAAAACTGTTTACAAAAAGCTTTAAATAATCTTATCTCTGTCTTTGCAAATATTTTCATAAAATTTATCTTGATTATGACACTGCTGACTTGAGATTGAGCACTGACGATCAAATCAATATCTTATTTTCTGTAGTAGACTGTCATCATGGAAATCCTTCCTACTTTGACTTAATCCTTCATACAAATTCATTGAAGATTATTTATCTTGCAACACAGCAAAATGTCAATGTTTTGTACACAGAATCATTAAGAACTGCTTATAACATATTAAATCCTTTCAAAACCATGCACAGATCAGTTCGTCTCATTTCAATTAAATTTTGCAGCCAGCTCAATTCCAAGATGGAGTTACTCCTCTAAGTTTATCATGAGAACTTTTTTTCATGTTTAATCCATATCAGCATGTTTTACAAATTAACACTCTGTAGTATTTATTGTTGTGGGAGATGCTATCTAACTAATCCTCTCAACAATGGATGCAACAGTTACAAACTATTTAAGATGAACATGAATCCTATCTGATTTTAATGTCATACATTAAATCAGTCAGGTGAATATAAGGTTTACGGAGGCCAAATCAGATCAGCAAACACAGTTTTAAAGACCTCGTATGAATTTTTACTTATCATAATACTTCAATAGGTTTTGTACACATCTATTGACGAATAACCAACAGAACATTAGAAATTTACGGAAATTATAAAAGAACCATTCATTTAACATAAAGATGTTTCTGTATTTACTTAACACGTCCAAACATAGATTATAACCCGAGAAAAAGACCAGGAATTTAAATTTCTATTTAAATGTTGCCGTTCTGACACGGTGATTTCAAATCATTTTATTAATGTTCAATATTCATGGTCAGCATTTAACATACCATGAAACAGATACTACAATTACTGCCATGAATAGCACAGTTTGTCAAATATTTGTCATTAGAAATCATGAAAGACATTTCTATTCAGTATATCTCTTATTTATCAAAACTTTCTCCTACTAAAATCAATTTTTCTTCGTGAATTATGAATTGAGGCATGAAATGTCATGCATGATTATTTGCTCTATGAATTATTAATTTAATATTTTAATCTTAAATCTTTAACTAAATAAAAAGAAAACATATGTTTCTTACTTTTTTTATTTAAAAAATATAATAATAAATATAATAACTAGAAATACAGTGAGCAAGCTCAAAAAGAATACCCCTGCTCAAAGCATGTTGAACACTTAAATTATCTCCCCCTTGGAAGCATCTGTATCCAATTATCTTTCTCATGTCACATCTACATATGGCACCTTAACATCATGTAAAGTTTAATCAAACTGCACTAAGCAATTTAGAGGAAATTGTGTTTTTGATCCAAAGCATATTGAACCACTGAAGTTAAATTATCTGCCCTTGGAAGCATTTGACAGCAATTTTGGTGAAGCATCTTCATATAAAGTTTCATCAAAATCAACTCATTGGTTTGGGGCTTACAAGATATGTGGACAGAAGGACAGACAGACAGAGTGATTCCTATAATACCTCCAAACTTTTTCTGCAGTGGTATCATAAAATATGAAAAATGAACATGGGTAAATGTAATTGAACAGCATTTCATGCATAAATTAAATCCATTTGCAATAAATTTTAAAAGAATTGAAATATACAGCTTTAATATAAAATTTGTAGTAGAATGGCCATCTCTGTACACCAATAATAGAAATATATTTAGGATTCAAAAATGACAAATTACAAGCAAACATGCAAATCTTATTCTAGATCAAAGAAAATCCTTAGGTTGTTAAAATCAAACACTCGAACTAAAATGTAAACACTAAATAATAAACCCATAGGTTTAAGATCTGGAGGCTATAAATCCTTGTTTGTAATAAATCAAACACTTAGAGATATTGGAAGTCAATAAATTCCCAGCCTGCTATAAACAGATTCATGACAGGTTTTGTATAATTAAATTAAGATATGAAACAATGTGTGACAAATCTGCCAAAATCTAATTACTTCTGGTCACTTGAACTTTGACACACCTGGGAACTGGATATTCATTATCATTATCTTACAATGTATTCCAATTATGATGATAAACATCTACTATTAAACCTTTAAAAATTTGAAAATAAGAATGCTTAACAGCTATGCCTTTGAGAAATTCTTATCAAGACCAAAAAAAGTTTAGACCATCTTAAAGCTGCCTCCCCAAAATATGGAAGCACAGTCATGAACATGAACATCTAATGACTTATGACACCATCTTGAATTTTCATTTAGAAAAGTCCAGTGAAAACAGTGTAACATGAGACTGTCTAAAACAATTGCTTATTTCAGGAAAAATCTGAAATTTTGCAATGTTACAATTACACTTATGTCAAACATTTTCAAAAGATGTTATATATTTCCTAATAAAACTTTTCCTTGATTTGAGTAAGCTCAAATACTGGAAGCAATGTGTATAACTTTATTTGGTTTTTTTTGGGGGGAATTTCTTTATAGAATTATATTTGAGACCTTAATAAAATGAATGATTGGTAGTCATTTTTAAATTGCTTTATACATCATCGTTAAATATCTACCAAAAGTTGTTCTTTTTTTATTTAATGTGATACTTTTATCATTAACACTTTATTTAATATGATAAAGCAATTCAAATTTTATGGTATGAATTCATTTAAATAAGTTAACTCTCAATACAAGAATGATATACTATCATGTGACACACTACAGAGAATACTATCTTGTTAGGTAATCTATAGTAAAACAGCAGGTCATTTTAAATGGTTATTGCAAAAGTGGTGGCATTTAATGGTCATGTCATTACAGGTCGTTTGTAGAGGGAAACCTATAGCCAACTGTTGCTTGTCCCAACATGACAAAGATTACCACAGTTATTCCCCTTAATATGTGAACTGTGTAATACAGAGTTATTTCCCTTGTAAGTTTAACTAGATTATCATTCCATGCCACTCCATAGAATTTACTTTATAATTATCTATTTATCTATTTGTTCTCATATTTTTAAAACTCTATCATATCTTTACTACAGTTCTAAGTAAAATCTTTTACACTAGTAATAATGTGTTCATAAATAAAATATTTTGAAGAGAAAGAATCTGTTTGATAGTTCTTTCATCAATTACTATACGGTTATACAAAGTTTGAAACTTTATGTAACAATACAGGACTTAAAAACAACAGAGGCTACTAGGAGCCTGTATCGCTCACCATACAGAGACACCTCACTGATCCTCACCAGTAAATGAATGTTGTAAAATATTTTGGTAGAAGACAACTGGTTCATTAGATTCTAAAGTGGATTTCTCTTAGATTCTTATTTTACAAGACGTTTGGCTGTTTGGCTTTCGGCAGACAGTGATGCAGAACATAATGTTTGAAGAAGAACATTTCAACAAACTTTCACATAGTGTACTATGTTAAACTAAGTCCTGCTGTGGAAACAAACTTTGGTCACAATTAACTTAGTTGTACAGACAAGAAGATGTTAAAAATAAAAAACTCCTTTTTTCTATTTTTAATAATGGCAGCCATCTTGGTTGCGGGGGGATATGCTGAACACAATTTTGGTAGAGGGCTATAAAAGTTTGGTTGCAATTGGCACAGTAGTTGCTGCAGCCGCCAACTTGGTTGGTGGGTGCGGATGCTGTAGGCAATTGTGGTAGAAGACCATGAACTCAGGACTATTTATCAAAGTTTGGCTGCAATTAGTTCAGTAGTTTCAGATAAGAAGATTTTCAAGTGAATTTTCCATAGGTTCCTATGTTAAACTAAAAAATACAAAGTGAATTTCCAATAAAGTCTTATGTTAAAGTAGATTGGGCTGTGGCAACCATCTTGATTGGTTGGTGGGGATGATGGACACAATTTTGGTAGAAGACCATTTAAGGATCATTCCTCAAAAGTTTAGTTGCAATTGACTCAGTATTTGTAGACAAGAAGATTTTCAAGTAAATTTCCTATAGGGTCCTATGTTAAACTAAGTTCAGCTGTGGCAGCCATCTTGGTTGGTGGGCAGGGTGCCAAATAAAATTTTGGTAGAGGACCATGAAAAGACCATTCCACCAAAGTTTGGTTGCAATTAGCTCAGTAGTTACAGACAAGAAGATTTTATAAATAAACCACTCCCCCTTTTTCTATTTTTAGTAAATGGCAGTCATTTTGGAAGGCAGACAGGGATGCAGGACACAATCCAAGGATCATTCCACCAGTCTGGTCCAAATTGCCTGAGAGGTTTCAGAGAAGATTTTTTTTTATTGTTTATGGACAATGGACTGATGGTGGACAACAGATGTCAGATGCCAAGTGATGGCAAAAGAAAGCTCACATGGCCTATAAGACCTATAATTAAAATTATTACACCCAAGTCAAGAAATTCCATTTTAATTGAACCTATTTTAAAGTTAAAAACAACACAAATCCAATAAAAATTGTAAGGCCATAACCACAAACTTTCTCAGTCTATCAAGTTCCCAGCAAATATATACACATCATTTCAGGACATCATTAACAAACAATGTATTCCTATCACTGTAACTTATCTTACCTCTTCCATTTTGTTAGAAATGTCATCCCTACAGGCTTTAATGTCTGCCTCATTCTGTTTCAACTGATCCTCACGACGATTAAGTTCCTGCTCCAAGGCCTGCCCTCTAGCCTGAGTCTGATGAAGGGCAGATTCAAGGGCAGATAACTGTTCTGACATTTGATTGGTGTCACTTTTATGTCTCTGATGTGAGCTGGCAAGGTTTAACTGTAGTTGTTGGATACTCTGTTCAAGTCTATCAATCTGTAAGAAAAATATAAAGATGATAAATGAAAAATCTGGTTGAAATGTTTCATACCCTGGTTAAAAAGATGCTCAATTAGATATTAGTTTATAGTTATTATACAGACCTATATCATTCAGGGCTGTTATAGAATTGTTTTATGGAGGTTTGGGGGGGTCTGAAGGTACCTCAAGCAAATTTTGGTGGTGGTTATTTTGGAAAGAATTACCAAACAATTATATCAAATAACTAATAACGTACTTTTCTTTTAAGAATCAGTACAGTTTAGTTAAAAGTGAATCATAACTCTAAAAAAAAAAAACACACAAAAATTACAATTAATTAAAACTTTGAGTGTTATGGCATTAACAAATGCAATATTTAAAAGCAATATTAATTTTCATTGTAATCTCAGCAATAGTTGAAATAAAGTACAAGAAATGCATTGAAGAGCCAGATCATGGAAGGTAACTCCACTAAACATGACTTAATTTACATGCATCTTATAGAAAAATATCTACAAATACTAGATCATACTAAGGCCTTGGGACAAAAAGTCATTTCAATCTTGTTCAAAATGTGTGCTTGCAAGATCTTGTCTACAGTGAAAGAATACTTTCTTTTGAAAATATTCTTCTTACTAATAAAAATACTGACCTCTTTCATGGCACTGTTTTTCTGTTCCCGGATTGAAGCAAGCTCCACTTTGAGGTCATTAATCTGATCCTGATGATCCGAAATTTGGCGGAGCTTACTTCCCAGTTCGGTTCGTGTCTCTTCTAGTTCCAATTCTAGGTGGGCAATTCTATCTTCCTTTTCTAGAAACTGAAAAGTGAATAAAATGTTGGATAAACCTCTTTCCATAATAGATTTTTAAATCGACTGTCTATTTTACTTGTATTTACCTGCTTCAATTGATTTGAAAATAAAATTGTAAAATGCAACAAATTGATTGTCGCCTGAATTATTCTGAACTTGAGGGGGTTCAAATTAAATTTAACAATTGGTGATTACATGAAGATATTCAGCAGCTTTTAAACAGGATCTTTACATTAAGTACAAATTACATTTAACTGTGGAAAGGGAATTCTGTATGATTGCTGTTGGTATATTACCTCTGTATCAGTATGACTGTGTTCTCCTTGGTAGGTAAATAATTCATTCTCTAATCTCTTGGCTCTTTCTTCATTCTTTAATGCCTAAAATGAATAAAATATGAACATTGTAAACCAATTATATTGTATCAGAGCAATTCATATTAATTCCTTCATTATTCTTACAAGTTATTTTTAAGGTTGGCCTTCTTTCTCAAATTTCAACATAAATGTCCTAAAAACATAACCAGATGCTCAGTGGCCGAGTCTTTAAAGGAAAAATGTCTGACCCCCACCCCGACAAAAAAATGAACAAACACCCCTGGTTTGCAGTCATGTTTGTTGTTCTAATCTGCACAAATTAGTAAGTTTTAAGACTTATACAGAAAACAAAATTTTTTAAATATCTTCCAAGTATGTTGTCTGATCAGCTTAAGAAAAAGACCTTTCTCAGATGCTGCAAACATCTCTCAGTCAATTAAAATCAACAAGTCCACTTAATTGGCCATATTTTTGTGAAATCTACACAAATTGAGAAAATGTAAGTTTTACAATAGATAACTAAAATCTGAAAACTAAAAGTTAACTGATGACTACAGGAAAGGACTCAAAATTATGACTAAAGTTCACATTGCTTGTCAAAACTTTTTAAAAATATTCAAATGCCAGATTATTTTGAAACATTTATGTTTAGGGTGTTCCACTGTTATGTGGGTGGACAGGAAAATCCAACTTTTTATCTACTGTTCAGATGAAAGTTGATCCAGAACCGACATCTAAAAATTGAATTTTTCTTGTTACTTTTCCACATCCATTAATAAGAATGATCATTAACTGTTTTATGAAACTGACGAATTTTTCTAATAGTTCTAATTTTGTAATTCCTCACCTCTGCAGTAAGGTCCTGAACCCTATCCCGTAGAGTTCTTATATTTTCTTCATTTTCTCTAATTCTGGCCTGAGCTACAGACAGATCTTCCTGAGAAGTACTGAGCTCCTGTGTTAACTGTTCTATAACATCTTCACATTTTTTGACTTCATGTTTAGTATCTGTATACATGCGATCTAAATTCTCCATGTCAGTTTTCAAACTATCAATTCTCTGATCTTTTTCTAATTCCTTATTTCGACTCTCTGCTAATTTCTCCTGTAAGGTTTTGACTGTGTTATCTAGGTGTTGGAGTTCATTCATACTCTGATTATATTTTTGTTTTAATGTGCTCAGATTTAAGTCTAATTTCTCGTTTTCATTCCTGGCAGAATCCACTTGGTCTTCCAAAACAATAATTTGTTGTTTAGAATCAGATAATGATTGGTCTTGTTCCTGAATTGTCTTGGCTTGACGGTCCACCTGCAAATAACAATATGATATAAGTTAGTAAATGGTAACACCTTTCAACACATATGCATACCCTGGTAACCCATGGCAAATGATGCTTATTGAATAGAAATATGTTATTCCAACTTTTAATTTGCATTTGCATTTTCTACTGCACTAAATTAGATTTACCAGTTGAAAACATGTTTTTGACATACATATTTTTAAAATGTTTGACAGATGTGGCTAGTCTACTGCAGCCACATAAGTAATATCACTAAGTATCAACAAAGATTAAATAAACCAGCAGTTGTTCAAAAGGATAATTATTTTATTGGATTAATGCACAAATTTTGGTGAATATTGACATAGGTAGAATATTATATTGCATGAGTTTACACCAATATTCCTACAATAGCCATTTTATTGTTTAGAAAAGTTCTTAAAACAGCATATGCCGCTCTTCCTATTTTTGACCCCTAGTGTGTCTGATGAAAGTGCTTTACACACAGTTAAATTTGGCTTTGAATATTTGTTATAAACATATATAAGATGAGGAATTGTGACTATCTTGCATATTTTCCATATTCTTAAATAAATGTCATAAATGACATCATTATTGTAAGAATATATTGCAGTAGAATATTGCATTCTAACTTTTAGTTACATTATTCCTGGGACATTATAGAGATACTGACCTCTTGAGCTGTGTCAGACTGTATTCTTTGAAGTCTTTCTAGTTCTTCATTTAAGGCAGCAATACTGGCTTTCTGTTCTATCACCTGTACTTGTGTTTCTTTCAGTTCATTCTTGGTAATATTGACCTCATCCCGCGCCATGTCCAGATCCTGCTGCATCCTGTTCATATCCTGACCATGGTTGTTCCTCGCCATCTGTAAATCTGTCTTTAACTGTTCAATAGTTCTCATATAATTCTTTACCTGAAATTTATTATTTTGAAATGTTATGTTATTATTCAACAGTATTTATTTACATAGAATCAAATAATTCTCTTTGTTCCGATAAATAATTACCTGGAAATTAACTTTTGATCATTCAAAAGTAAATCATAAGTTAATCTTTATTTTTCCTTTTATCTTAATTGTACCAATATATATATTTCTATACTGCACAACAGAGTTAAGATAATACTTTATATTTTATGTCAATAAAATCCATGCCATTCAAGTATTCAAGTTTAGTATCATAAACATCTAAAATAGCAACAGACACGAAAAAATTCTCAACTACAACAAGGTAAAATCTTATATTCTTATTTGCCTGACATTTTGTATTGAATACATTTGCATTTGCTTTAATTCTCCAAACAGAAATGTCATGCTTCAGATTTGATAGTTATTAACTCCTAATGGATCATGCCCGCCAGTGACTCCCTCCTGGTGTCACTACTGAACTATAAGTTTTTTGTTTGTGACGTTGCTTGTTTGGGAAAATCCACGCACATAAAACAATTCTCAAACATGGAACACCTGACATATTTCCCCAGGAAATCTGGCGTCACAATGCAAGAAGACCTGACGGTGCAGTAGCGACACGAAACGGGAGTCGTTTGTGGGTGTAATCCTTTTAACCATGCTTAAGTATATTTTTCACCACATTGCTGTAATACAAAATAAAATATATAACCACAATAATTCCTTGTAAACTTTTTTACATAAAACTTACCAACCAAAACAAAGTAAAACTGAAAAGCACATGCAAAACTGAACTTTAAGAAGCTTGGACAATTACCAGGTTGAAGGGAGACAACTCTAGGCTAACATTCTCATTCCCTGCCCATGCAGATAGAGAGTGTTTAAGAGTTACCTGCTTGTCAGATTGTCAAAGAACCAGAAACTACCTACACTTAACATGAATGAGAAACATAATTTTGTTCAGATTGATTAAGCTCAAGTCATTTAATTTGCTTATGCATGAAACTAACCAAAACACAAAATCAGAAGACAGGCATTCAGTGAAATAAAAATTTACACTTATGCTGTAGAGGAATTACTGAAAACCAGAGGCTCCAGGGAGCCTGATTCGCTCACCTTGTACTCTAGCAGCTGAAAAATAAGGACCACCAATCAAC
>JARWCS010000007.1:2626033-2636483 GCA_034783895.1 Geukensia demissa | reverse complement strand
AAACATAGAACACACAACACTACACTGAAAACTAAAGCTAGAGTAACACGAACCCTACAAAAACCAGGGTGAGTTCATGTGCTCCGGAAGGGTATGCAACTCCTGCTCCACTAGTGGCACCCATCGTGTTACTAAATTACTGAAGGAAAGTTTAGGTAATCCCTTGATATATCATGTTCATTCTTGATATGTCCTGTTCAGTACACCTGCTTTTCTAATATGTTTTTACAGATATGTTCAGCAAAGAAATATAGGAGTAGGGAAGGAAGATAACCCTTAAAGCAAAAAATGTACAGTTAAAATAGGTTTATAAAATAATGGCTTCTGTATATTATTGTATTTGTACAACTTATCAATCAAAGAATCAATGTGACGAAAAAAACTATTTTAACCAAGAATAGGCAATACTGTCCAATGAAACATGAATAATTCTTTACAAGACAACAAACTCTTCTTTCAAGCTACCTCACATACATGTACAAATGTAAATATAGCAATGAAATGAGAACAGGTTTTATACCTCTAACATTGTTTCAGCCCTTGTTTTCTCGATGGTTAATGCCCTCAGTTCTCTTTCTAAATCTCTAGCTTTGTTTACATACTCCTGAAAATAAGAATTAAAAATATATAAACTGATTTTCTGATACACTAACATCTATAACAGCTATATATAACTTTATATTAACCAGGGTATAGTTCTATCAATAATCCTAAAACCTACAAATAACATAGAGAAGTATGCAGTCAGGATCAAAATAATTTTAAAAATAACAATGTTATCACAACTTTTAAAAGATTGTGAACAATAAAAGACATATATCACAAAAGCATTCCAAAATATTTACACATTAATCTCAAACTGCTGCCAAACAAAGATTTGACCAAAGCTACATGAAGTAAATAACCATATTGCATATTATATCTATTGTCTCATTCAAGAAAGCGTTGAAATCTGAACTACACCAATAATCTTTCTTCTTTAAACAAAGCAAAAACACAATTTACTAAACTATATTATAAACTCCACAAAGTGAACATCATCAACTTGGAGACAAGAAATGAAAAGACAACAGGGAACTGACAGAATATTTCATAATATCATTTGGTAATTATAATAAAATTGAATTATTCAAGATTTTTTCTTGATCTTTTATCTAGTAAAATCTTATGAAATCTAATCTCCAAATAGAAATTTTTGTGAATGAAATAATTAACTTCTAAATAAACATGTATTATATAACTTTGTGATCGGGCTGACTAATCAATTTTGGTGTAATGCCTTAGAAGAGATCCAGTCCACAACATAAGAATTAGTAGATAACTGTATTGTATTTTAAGCTTTGAGGATGTAAATCATGGATTTTACTGTCGCAAATAGAGTTTACCTGGCAACGTGTAGCGGAGCCAGGTAAACGGATATTTGCGACAGTAAAATCAAGATTTACGTCCGAAAAGCTTGAAATACAATACAGTTATCTCCATTCTAATGCAATTTTAATTGAAAACTTTTGTTTTTTATAAAAAAAATAATCAACAAAAAAAATTCTGCGAAACCTTGTGAACGTTTTCCGCTGATAAATGTCATAGAAACAACAAGACGTCACTTGAACGCTTCCATTGCGAAATGTAAACTTCAGACGTTTTTAGGCTTCATGTAGGCATCATATCTGGTTGATATTTTCTAAAGGCAGTATTTTCAGGTAGACATTTAATATATTTTGTGTACTTTTTTACATGTGGCAATCACTAAATCTATTGTTTCAACATGGCGGCTTATTGGCGGCTTTTTATATGATTTTATCTTAGTTACGGCAAATAGATTGTGAATTTTATGTAGAATGTAAGCCAGTAAAATAAGGCGTTACAAAAATATTGCATTAGAATATGTTATTAGCAATGTCAAATTAAAATACAGTTCTTCTTGAACAAGTCCTTGTCCTTTTTATTTGGAGACTGAAATTTGTCTTGACCTGCTTATGCCATATGCTTATTATTGATATTTTTGAGGAGATATTTTTTAACCTAAAAAATTCCTATTATACTGAAAATGTATTCAAACTGAATGATTAAATTTGTTTGTAAATAGCATTGAATAAAAAGCAATACCTGACCTTTTATCAGATAAATATTATGATATGAATGGTTTATTAATGTGTATTAAATGTTCACAAATAAAAATTTTAATTCATTATGACATTTTGCTGGTATTTAAATAAATCCACTTCCTTTGAAACTGTCTTTAAACTAGGAATTTAAACACAATACTACTTTACAAATTGTAATGGAAATCGCTACACTAAGTACTCACAATACTACCATACACAATGTAATGGTATTAGGAACACTAAGTACAATTTAGCTAAGGTTTTAAACATGTTCCAATTTGTTTTTATGGTTGCACAAGTGATGGGTACCTTAAAAATGGAAAAACAATTTTTGGTCACATCTAAATTCTTATTATTACTTTGGACCTACGATGTTTAAAACTGTGGATTCAAATTTTGAAAAAATATGAAAAAACTTTTATTGTGAAATTTTTTAAGCACACTTTAGAGAATTTTCCTAATTTTTTCACAAATTTATATAAAACAATCCTTGCTGGCTCATAAATATCCTGAAACTAACCAAAAAATAGACAATTTTAAATTTTCAATGTTGAGACCTAATTTATTTCAATAAAAAAAAAATCAAACTTAAAAATTTGCTTACTTTAAAACACAAATAATCTGAACATCTTGTAATGAATTTGATGGGGCCTGGGGATAAATTTGACCAAAATACATGGAATTTGATAAATTAAATAGTTCAGCCAAACATCAATGCTTGAACTGAAATAACTCAATTGGATCTAAGACCACTATCTGTCTATTACAGTCCTTTTTATAATGGTCTTTTAGGTTTTTGGGGCTTAATTTCAATGTTCATGTAATAATAGATAATTAAAACCAAAAAATATTCTCCACTTCAAAAACTATATAGGCTATTGATAAACCTAGGTCTTAATCATTTGTTACAATGTCAATTAGCCATATGATAATATTTCAGTTTTAAGTGAGTATTATAAAGTATGGAAAGTTCTATTTTCACCATGCTACATGCATAATGTATGATGTTCTTTGACTTGTTTCTTTAAGAGAAAATATACAATTTTTTTCATTATTTTAAGCATAACATTACTTAATTGCATATGAAAATGCTATATAATGAATTCATTTGGTCTATAAGGTTAAAACCTCAGGTACTGTTCTCAACCAGACAATGTTTGTCAGTTACCTGCTTAAAGTCGGTGGTTCTCTCTGGGTACTCCCGCTTTCTCCACCAGTAAAACTGACTGCCGCAATATGACTTAAATATTGTTTAAAGAACCATAAAACCCCAAACAAACAAACAAAAATCAACCCGACATGATTTTGCCAACAGGAGATACCAAAAGCTAAATTCTATGTGTAATATCGGATGCAATACAGGAAAATCCTGGTTTCGAAAAGCAGAATTCCACAAAAAAGCAGAAAGAAATTGTGAGTGTCTCAACAGAGTTCATTTACAGTCCACAACCAGGAAGGGTCATCTGAGATGTAGGAATGATTTTTATTGGATTTTCTATTAATTAGTTTATTGGAAATAGACTAGTATTCTCCTAGGGTAACCATTGGAAAATATTGATTGATTGATTGATTGATTGATTGATTGCAGTTTAACGTCCAGTGGCAAATATTTCATGCATATTCAGAACAAGAACAAGTTCAACAATTATCATAATCGAAAAAGGGATGGTATGGGACACAACAAGGCAACAGTTTTTGACTGCCACTGGAAAAAGGGAGTGATGGGTAGGGACACAAAATTTAGCCTTTTGTAGCAGCAGAAACCTACTCTTTTTCGAAAACTACAAAGGGGGTCTTTTACGTGCAAGGAGCGTTGCACTCTCCAAACACGTCACCCACTATTGTCCATGGCCAGGCTTTCTGTATTATAACCTGGAAACCCAACGAGAGGGCCTCCCCTATCCGCCACCTGGGGTTGCCGCTGGGTCATCTCTGTGGGTCGAGCCCTGGAGACTGCTCCGGTGCCCAGCCATTGGAAAATAACTGAAACATATATGTACTATGCTTCTCACAAACAAGTTCCAAAGATAAATGGAGTAGGTATGTTAAGCCCCATTTTGGCCCAAATTTCAGATTTGTGACACAAGAATAAGTTGTTGTGAGCTGTTTAATGATCATTTTAATAATTCATTACTTTTTCTTGTATACTTTTCATCATTTCGACAAAATGAAAGGGTATACTAGTATTTGACTATTTTGACAAGAATATAAAATTTTCTGTAAAAATACTCAAATTTTTGGAGGTGTTTTGTTCAAAATAGATATGATTGCACAAAAACATCACGAAGATATTTTAAACAAGTATTTGTACTTGATAGATCTTTAATTATCAAAGTTTGGTTGTGATGTTTTTGTGCGATCTATATTAAAATCAACAAAATAGTACATGTATCAAATTAAATAATTTCTTAGTATTTTCACATTTAAAGCATTTTCTATGTCATGTGATCACTGTAGAAAAAATTCTGTTGGATTTTCTTTTTATAGACATTATTCAAAATAAAAAAAAGAAAATAATAGAAAATAGCCAATTTTCATTTTTTAGCCAAATTCTTGGGCAAAAAATGGGCTTTAACGACCCTCGTCCTTTAAAGAAAAACTAGGTGCACATGTAGCTCATGGTATACCTTACTGAAGATGGACAGAGAGAGATAAAGAAAAAGAGAGAAAGAGAGGGGGAGTTGAATAATTTGAAAACCACCAACACCATTGATATTATTAGGCTTTTGTCCACATTTCCTATCTACTGTAAATAAATATTTGACATTGCAGGAATAGGATTTAAATTTAGTTTTCTGGACTGTAAATAATCCAACAAATAATCTGTAAACACAATCGCATTGATCAGATTTCAATCTTATTATTTTTCTATTTATTCTTGTTACATTTAAAGCTTGGTTGACAATGGCCATGAATATGTGTCTGGTTGCACAATATTAGTCACAACAAAACATGACAGGAGCTGTCTGCTTTCAAATTTTGTATTTGTTGCTTATTCGCCCCCTCCACCCTTGCCTTGTCTATATAAACTTTTTTAAGTTTTATTGTTGGTGGGTTAAATTCATATTCAGCATTAGAACAAGCTCAACAATTATCAAAATAAATGATAAAGGGGTGGGAAGGACACAGGTGTAACTTCTGAGCTGTCAAAGCATAGGGAGGAGTTGAGTATTGACTGAAAATTAAGCCTTCTGTTAAGAATGTTTAGCAGTCATAAAAACTACTATTTTTGGATACATATGAGCATGTTTTGCAGTTGAAATACTATTATTTTTGATACATATAATTAATTACAAAAGTTGTGTTTTCCATGATAAACAAATAATAAATAACTCGGAACTAATTTGCCATCATCATAAAAGCTGACTTTATTTTAAAGATTTTTATCATTGGATAGATTTTTTGGTACCATTGTAGTGAATGTTTTAAGATCATGTACTGTCATAATATATTTATGTCTTGTATTGCACTGTCATATAAATATATAAATTTTATATTCTACTTGCAGAGTCCTTAGTTATCTATGAAACAACAAGCATTCAAATTGCAAAATCAACAACTTGATATTTTCTTGTCAAACATTTATAAATTAATGATACAACACTTATGTGTCTCTACTGACCCAAAGTAGGGCAAACTATATTGTTTAGTAATTCACATCCTTTGAATAAACATACTGGTACTTTATTTCAACCCTTACCCTTATCAGAAAGGGGCAGAACCTTTACCCTTTGCCAAACTGGAACCATTTATATAACATAAGTTATTAGATTTTCTTGAAGTTAAAGGACCCTTAAGTAAAAGAAGGCCCAAGTTTAAATGCACTGTGGATAATAAAACAGGAATGCATTGAATTTAGTTATATCTATTAACAAAATATATGTAAGACTTCAGATGTTTTAATGCTTATCAAGTACATGTACTTTTTGATATTTTCTTATTTCCTATTTAACTGTTCTATTGATTGGTGATCTATTGTCTGACAACCTTTGATCTGCATTGTGATTGGACCTGTTGTCTGATGATCATTTGTCCTGTGACCTTTTGTCTGGTGATGTAAAACTTTTTATTTTGAAGTGAAATAATATGTTTAAATAATAAAACAGTAGGCTAGTAACTGTCAAAACTGTTAGAAAAGACAAAAGTTATATTGCCCTCAGCCATTAGCCTTTTATAATACACTTTTGTCATATCTATGCCTAGGGGGGACAATAGCTGTATTGCCTGCTCACCCACTGAATATAGTGTTGTCTTGTCAACTTGTGCAAACTGAGACAGTGTAAAATATTGATATATGTGTCAAAACAGCAGTATTAATCGTTATTCAGAGTATAGGCTAGAAAAACAACTACTTGTTATATATATATGTAAGATAGTCTACATGTAAGATGTGTTTAACTACGAATGTAAGGATGTCTGGTGGTATTATCCAGAATTACTGTAAATTCAGAAATTATTGCATTCATTTATTATTGCAATTTTTTAACTTCAATCCATAATGTGAGATAAATTAATGTGATTCTAAGAAAGCCTGTCTGCAAATGCAGTTAACAGATAAAAGAATGTAAGTTCTTATTTTTGCGATTATCACTCAGTCGCATTATTTGCAAAAATAAAAACATTGCAATAATTTTTGAATCTACAGAAACATAAACTTATTATAACCTCAAACTTCTTTGAAAAAAATGATTTTTACTACACAATTAAATATCACAAGAACACTGTTACATGTACATGTATTAGATTTTGACAAGATTCAAAATTTAAATGAAATTAAATGGTACAAAGAAATTTTACTATCTTTACTTGATAATAATATATCCTGGAGGATCAGCAGTCTACAACATGTAGTGTAATATTATGGAAATTTAATATAAGCTTATGATCCTGTACCTATATAAAACCAATTATCTCCCCCCTTTATTGTTCAATATATTATGTCTCAAACTTTATTGCAATTTAATATCACCAAACAATATAGATTTACATTATCCTTACACAGTTGATTCATGTTTTCTTTGTGGCTGTTGTAAAGTATGTCAAGAAACAGTGATCATCTCATAAAAATTTAATATAGATAGCATGATAGTAATAAAGTTTGAATCCATATTAAACTTAGTACTGAAATATCAGTAGGAAATAAAAAATGCAATAAAACTGACAAATCGGAAACATTCAATTTGTATGCTTTAATCAATTATTTAATCTTGAATTATAACAATTTTTAGTTCAATAAATTATTGATTTGAATGAATCAGTGTGTTTTTGCATAGAAGATATCATTATCAAAGATTGAAATAAGTTTAAAGTAAACTGTAGTTCTATATATTAAATAAACAAATTCCGTGTTTAAATATTAACAATTCCAAAGTAAATTTTCTGTTTATTCACAACTGTATATCCAAATAAATGTAATTAGAATTCTTTCATTTTCTCCCAAACAAAATGCTTCAGGAATATCAGGTAAGGGTATAGAGCCACTAAATAATAAATTCCAAAGAAGAGTAGTTTCCAGAAGGGTCATTTCTAGCTTTGAAATTTTTCTTAAATCAAACTTTTTAGTATAATCTGAAATATTGCAGTAAAATGTCCAATTAATATATAGGAGACAAAATTTTCAAAAGGGTACCAGTTATTACATCATTAAGGCATAACAATTTAGCTTTACTAAGGCAAAACTATCAGTCTGTGCAAATTTTCTTCAAATTTTGTTTAACTTTTACTTGATGACTTGAGCCACATGTCCCCATAATATTTGTTCAGTTATTCTAATACAAACATTTATAAGATATTTTTGTGAAGAGATGCAACCATGTTTTTGTAAAGCCAAATCTATGCAAAGAAAGCAAAAGATAATCCCTGTTCTTAAAAAAATGACTTTTCTTGATTTTTGGAATTAAAATTTGTAGTTAAATTGAAAACAAGTTCTGGCTATTTAAAAAGTAAAAAGCATCTTTTTGAACCTATTTGACATGTTTGATTTTTACAGCCATAGCCAAAATATAGCCTTCGTGGCACTACCCCAGTTTTGCTATGTGACAAGGAACTGGAACTTCCATGACAATCACCTGCTCTCCTAAAACTTTGTAGAGCTTGGTTTTTGTCATGAATTTTTTTTTAATTTAACATATCCTCAAAATATAAAACCTAATGTAACTCAGGAGTGAAAGTGATCTCCTTACTATACAAAAATCTAACCAACTGCCATTTAAAATAGAGCTTCTTGTTTTCTCTTTCTTGCCTCATGTTTCTAAGTCTCCCTGCATTCCCAGCCCTGTTTCCTATTGTTTAACTTATCTTTCAATAAACACCACAAGCATCAACATTCAATATAAATTATGAACTTAACAAGTTTATAACAGTCCTGATCTTGAGAAATAAAAATATTTGTTGGATTATTACAATTCACCTGGAACATTTAAAACACAATTAAATTTAATCTTAGATTGCAATCATAATCTGACTATTTTTATATAAAGAGATCAATAGAAAAAGTTTCAATAAACTAATTTAACAGTAATCTCTAAAATTAATTTCTGTAATTTCTTTTTAAAAATTGCTCTGTTTTGCATTTAAGCAAAAATAAACCAACAAGTAAAATATACATATATATCATTGGTATGCTGGATAGACTTTTGAGGTCTTTTCCATTCCCCTGGTAACTGACTATCTGCCATATTTGTTAACCTTTACATGTTTTTGATCTATTAAAGAACAATCACTGACCAATCCAAAATATAGTTTGGACTTAACACAGAAGATTGTACTGCAGAACACTGGTCCATGATTAGAAGTTATTGTTGATTCAAACAGTTTGGAATCATGGCAAATATAGAAACATGTATCCAATTTGTTTTAATGCAAACAGAAGTGTTGGGAGCAACAGCAATATGATGTATTATTAGATTCATGTATCCTATTTGTTTATTAAAGCATTGTTATCTTATACCAAAAGATTCAATGGCCATCCAAAAACAAATGACTGCATTTACACTAAACAAATGCAATATGCCGTTAAACATGTTTTATATGTGTGTACTCAGGATGTCATGTTTACTTAACTGAAGGTGGTACACGGTTATTTTCATGCAACGTTTTTACCGTTTTTTATTTCACATTTTGTCATGCTAGAGGTTTGTTATATGTCGTGTTTCACGATCTTGATCAAAATGCAACATGCAAGCCAATTTCTTATTTTTTGTTCCTCATGAAATGACATTTTATTTCTTGTACATCCATGCACTGGACCCCCCTGTACCACCCTTCTTACTGTGAAAAAATTACCTGATTAAAGAATTACTACAATGTCTACAGTTTTGATATTTAGGCACAATCTTGCATACAAGTGTAACAAAAATTGCTTATGTGCTTTTGAAATATAATCAGACATAGCAAAGAAAATGTTTTAGCTTAGTGTTTGTTTATTATCCTGTTTAAACTTACAGTATTAGCAGCCTCAACAGGGTCTTTCCATGTGACTTTCTTACTCGAAAGAGGGCTGCGAGGGCTGTGGGGACTACGAGTCAGATACTCCCTTCCTCTATCCATTGTATCAACCTCTGCACGTAATATTCCAACTCAAATTCAATGCATATCCATCAAATTAGACAATTAATTCCCAAACAAATATTGAAACTAATTATTCCACTAGATTAATATTTCATTGACACTACTGTCATATTTGTATTTCTGCTTCAATAATTTCCGTTCTACACTAAATATAAATCCTACAATCTATTTTCAGCCCTGCACCCCTCTGTCTCTCAACAAGTTACAATTCACATTCTTTATGAAATCAACAATAGGCCATGTAAAGGCATAGAAAGTTTGTTGATAAATATTAAAGTTATCCACACGTTATCTGCGGGCTGTCAAGCGGGGCGGGAAGTCTGAACGTGTAAACTATAACATGCTCTCACATGCCCTGCCATCAGATCTTACCTGAGTTTTACCTGAGTGACTAAAATATTCAATCTCGTTAGGAGTTTACCTATTGTTTGCTAATAACTCTTATGTTTCTTAGACACTTATCATTTTCACATCTTTTTGTCTTTAAACAGATCAATATCTTAATTTTAAAGAAAAGATTTAAATTTGTAAAATACCATAACATGAAGCTAACTTTGTGTAGAATGACCCATGAAAAGACAGTTAAGGATACATTGTATGCTTTGTTAAGAGCAGACTGATGGTGGATTGTCTAGTTTTTGAGTTTTTTAAAAAATTTTTAATTCCAGTTGTGCTGAACATTTATTTGGACAAATTCGTCACTGCTATAATGCAACATCATGTATAATGCAGTTTTTCAGTTATGCAAATGTAAGAATAATTCTACACAAAACATA
>JARWCS010000007.1:2612038-2625933 GCA_034783895.1 Geukensia demissa | reverse complement strand
TCGGGGTCCTTCGAGTTTTAAACAAATCCAACCATATCCCATGGAACTTTACAGCTAGGCTTATAAACAGTGGGCGAAAATCTCTTTTGTATATTAACCTTTACGGCCTTTAATAATGTGTTCTTGTGATAAACAGTATCTCTTAGAGTAGCCATTTTAAACCAAACGTGCTGCTTGTTTCCTCTGTCGGGAAGTAGGATCTAAAATAACATATTTTGAAGTTGTAATCTTGCTCACAAGATAACGCCTTCCCGCAGTACTGCATTTGAAAGCGGACAATATGGCGGGCACCTTAAAAGAAGCGAGAACTGCCTTTACCTTCAAACCATCCGATCAAGTTCATCCACATTTTTCAGATAGGTTCCTTTTTTACATTTCTATGTCATGTTTTTCTGTCGTGTTTTATTGACTTATTATTTGGATTGTAGTATCTATTTGCTAATACCCTTTTCATTGACTTCCGGTTTTCTATCACTTCTTTTTACATTACACAAGGCAGAGTCAAACCTACCAGATTGATGATCCAAATTATCCTTAAAACCAGATGTGGCAATCAAATCAAATGCATATGGATCAATGCCACACAGTCTTAGTTTAGATAACACTGGAGAGAAAGCATCTATCAAAAAGAGTCCTGGCGATAGAGGGCTATTTGAACCGTTTTAGCTCACGTCAACCGCTCGGCCAGGGAGAGCATTTTCGAATGACATTCATCAGCGCTAAGACTGTAAATTATCAACAGAGCGAGATGAAGTATAACCAAATATATATTGTACTAGTAAATCCAGATGTTTAATAACAACGAACGGGCAAAATGACAGACGAACAAAAATAAAAATCGGAGAATCATCCAACAAACTCATAGGAATCAGTAAAATGCGTATTCTTGAATAAATCTTTATCACGTATAATGTAAACTTATATACCAACATGGCTATTACATTGTTTGCTTCGGCCTTCAAGAGTATATGACGTACCATTGACTATGCAGTATAAATGGAAAGGTTGGTCATCAGTTTTTCCTCAAAGATGGTTTGTCAATAGAGTTCGAAGTTTAAGTTATATCAATGAATAGAAAATTTCAAAGTAACAAAGGTCAAACAACCCGTAATGCAGAGAGACAACAAGGAAAGGGATTCCTTTGACATTGGAGGTGACAAAAATAAACACCAGATTTGACACATATACTTTCTGAATTTCTCAACAGTTCCGACACGCTTGGCAGACATGTTAGATAAGAATATAAGAATTCCTAAGAAGAATAGCAATATCAGTTTTTAAAAAGTAGGTGGTAAAGAGCCGCAAAAACTTAGAAAAAAGTAGTTTATCAAGAACAGCAGTAATCTGGAAGATGGAATTAAACATAAGAGTATGTAAGAAGTTTCTATCATAGAAATGACAGTAAATCCTTAGATAATTTTCAAAGTAACCAAAAGACAATTTTACTATAACTTAAAAGTGTTGTGAGAGGATAATAAGTACTGTGGACGTCGATGAGCACAAGGGGGGACATATCAAGAACTGGCAACTGACTGCCTTCACAGTGAATGGAAGGTCTGCTTTTTTCTAATGAAGTGGGATATCGAAGCTTAGTTGAACGATCCATGTGGAGAGCCTGGCGAGTCATCGGTACTATACAGGCACGAGAATGTGGAGACAGAAACAGTGTCAGTGTTGCTATGAATAATGAGAACAGAGCCGACAAAATGACTACGAATACACCTACCAAAATATAGTAGAATGTCAGATTTTCCAAAACAAAAAGAAAGAAAAAAAACACAGCAGTAGTGATAAGTAGAAATCAAATTGGTTCTGTGCCAAGCTTACGCACCTCTGACCAGTGTAGGAAAGAGTGTTCATCTGACAATAAACGAAACATACATAAACATGTAACTTTTTACCAGTTCTTACATTATATGTCGTAAATCTGCACCTTTATGTCAGAAAGTACTAGTTCATTTTTGAGTTCGGCAAATGATGTTATCTCTTGTTGTATTTGTAAGTGTCAGTGTACCGAGCTTTATTTGTTTTATGTCTTCTTGCCACACCACTGCCCCAGGTTAGGGAGGTTTTAGCACTCGTAAACATGTTTGATCCCGCCACAAACTTAATGTGCCTGTCCCAAGCAGGAAATCTGTAGTCCAGTGGATGCTGTTGTTTTATAAATATATTCAACTGTTACTAGTTTTACATTGTAAAATTTATTGGCCGATTACTGTTCCATTTGAATGTCATATTTTATTATTGTCGTCACTTTGCGACCGTCATCACATTTTGAACTTCTTACGCCTGAATGAAAATAAACTAAACATGCCATGAATGAAACTTATGTGGTGTTGACCAATTTAAGTTTTGTTACTCTAGTACCGATCCTTCACCCAAGATGGCCACACCCGGGTTCCAAATGCTGTAATACCTAGCGGTGGTACTGGAGATAAGCACCCAATTTTAAATGAATGAGGGAGTTCTACTGGAAATAAGCACCCAGTTTCAAATGGGATGCATAATATATAGTCTCTGACAACCAAAGTCCAGCACCAGACCCTCTCGCGATGTGTCTCTTTCAACAGACAGGAGACTGGGAGAAGACGAGACTCTGGCGCATTAAAACTAGTGCTTTTGGTGGATGGAGCTTCTCGGCCCTGAAAGGCAAACAATCTAAGAAAACCAGACATTGATATTTTTCAAGTTGTTCATAACATTCAAACCATTAGCCTTGGAAGACAACCAGTGTAGGAGAAAGAAACTAGGATGTAAAACCTACTCGGCTGATTCCAAAATCTAACCCTATATCAAAAGATGTTGAATTTGAGGAGGAGAATTTGTCAAACTAAGGGCTATCGAGAAGCTGAAGAGCTACTAGTAATCACCATCAGTTTGATATATCGGTTGTATAAACACACATAGTCTACGCAAATCCTCCTAGAAAGCTACTCTGGTTGCCCTGTGTCCCCCACGGGTCGAAGTGGATTTGACTTGTTTTAAGTCAAAATGAAATGCATACTAGAGATTTCTTATTGAGAAAAAATGAATGGATTGAAACAAGACATGACGTGAATGTTCCCTATGAGGTGCAGACCAAGTATTGATCCGTCAGCCAAGATAGCCGATAGCTGGGGACTTAGTTTAATATTGGACACTTTGTAAAATACACTAGTACACCAAACGAAATTTGCCACGACTTAAGTCGAAATATATTGAAAGTTCAGCTTAAAGTATGTCATGTTATATATCGTTGAAATTCTAATTTTTTGCCACAACTCATCCTGCAGTTAAAATTATAGTTTTCCTCAGCACAAAAAAAAATTCCCATTACCCCTCTATGTTAAATTTTTGACATTGAAAAAAAAATTGTTTCGAAATGGCATGTTTTTGTGGAGAAATATCCCGCTTCAGTGTTTTAACCAAAATATAATTCAACTTTATTCTTAAAATTTCATCTTTTATCTGTCATAAAACCACAAAAAATGAAAATTTTATCATGTCTTGTTACTCAAGACCATTGGTTAATTGCACCATCAAAATGAAACGAATTTACAAAATCGAAAAAATTAACATTACACCCTATCAAGAAATTTTTTGTTTCAAGTGAAAATGAATTTTTAGCTTCAGCTGCGGCAAAAAATTAGAATTTCAACGATATATAGTATGATATATTTCAGTGTAAAACTTTTGATACAAGTTCACATTTGTTGTGACAAAATTCGTTTGGTGTACTATAGTGTACATAAGACTTCTTGAACCAAAATCTGGTTGAAACCAAACATCACCTATAAGGTGGTAATCAAGTTCTTTCTTTGGTTTACAGATATAATTTTTTATCCTTGCATCTAATAATTATGACAGCACTTGGGGAAAATAGCTACTCTCAATGACTACTCCGCTAGGTTTCTCTATTCAGTCCGCAAATGAACACAATACAGAGACCAGAGAGCCTCATGTTATCTTTGAACTGTTTTGGAGCGTAGCTTGAGAAGAATTAAACTTTTGCGCGGGGTTTAAGATCAGTTAAGATAGGATGCTGGTTCGGTGTGTTTCAGGGGTAAATTAAAGAAATCAAAAATAATTAGGGCAACTTCGGTAGTTTTCGTCCACAGATGAAATTTGTTTTTACAATTTTCGCTTAATCATTTCGTATATTTGTGGTTTTATGTCATTACTACTTTTTTATTCAATAACCTTTAATTGACTAGGTCTTCTTATTTCTGGTTTTGATATAGAGAGATATTAAAACGAAAAAGACTTGGTTTATCGGTAGTTTTTCGTCCGCTTTCGTCTAATTTCGGACACTGTTTAATCAAATATTAATTAATATTATTACCTTTGATATTCAAGGGTCATGTATAATTTATTTTCCTGGGATATGTTATTCCTATATTCATGAATATTTTCTTCTATTTTATCATAAAAATTAACGAGAACATTCCATTAAATGTAGAATTTCTTTCTGTTCCCAATCCCTGTGCATTTCTTTGTGCAGACGAAAACTGTCGAATTTGTACACATATCAATACGAAGAAATAGCTGGAAAATAAAGGACATGTGCATGTGTTCTGACTATACCGAATTTTAGTTTGTTACAATTATTTTATTTTATTTATAAAACTACAGATTTTTGGGGTAAAATTGTTATCATATATCTTATATGTATCAAGACCATGCGAAAAGGTCATGATTGTTTACTTTTAAAAAGATGGAAACTATACAAGCGTAAACGAAAGAAAAAAGGGCCAGACAAATGAGGGTACTAGTAGGTCGACAGACACGGCAATCTCGAAAAAACTATGAAAAATGCGGGCCCACAAAAAAGTGGATGGTCCGTCTACGGGTAAGCAGTTCTTGTCTTTTTAAAGATGCCGCTGCATTGTCCATTTTCAAATCAGGTAAAAGTCATTTCAGGGTAAAGGGGAAGGCTAGATCAACCTCGAGGCGGAGAAAGTGAACAACCTAGCTGTTTTAGGTTACTCCTCAGCTTTCAGGAAAAGATCCCTCTTTACCTGTGAAACGGATGCCTCAGTCATACCGGTCATCGACCATAAAACTTCAGGAGTGGTGACTTCAACCGAGGAGCAACATAGTCCTTTTTGAACAGCTTCTGTGTGATCGAATTAGCTCTGTCTGGAAAATCGCTGTGCTGTATTAGACAACTGTTTATGAAAATCTATGGGATATGTGTATGTAACATTCGCCGGGGCCAGCTGGAATGTTGCTGCCAATGAACTGTAAATCACTTACGTTTGCTATATATTAAGTTATGCTTCAGCATTTTATATCGCGCGTGTGTTGAAATAAACCGCGAATTATATTTAATGGACGAAAACTGCCTCCGTTGCTCTACCTGTTTCTGAAATATCACCTCGTATTATTGCAGAAAAACAAGAACATTTATTGTGATATATTACAACTATTTTAATACACTATTCGTTTTACGTCCTTTTGTGAAAGTATCAACAGTCTTTAGCTGCAATATTACTCGTGAAAATAAGTAAAAAAATGTATATACCCTTTTTTGTTTCGTTCAGTCAAAACGGTACGAATTCGTTTTAGTGCTGAACGTCGCCTGCGATGAAACACCCGATAACGTTGGTTCTGTCTGGAACCTCGTCAGTACGAGAAATCGCAAAAGGAGAGGACACAGAAAAGCTTTGAAAAAAATCAAATACATATACTCGAAAATGTAAATACTCGGTAAGCAAGAAAATTCTTAGCTTTATTAACAAATGGCATAATTGAGCCAGAAAACCTTTTCACAAAGCTGCTACTACTTAGCCGAATCTAAGTGTCTGAAGCTGAAGAAAGATGAAGTGGGGCCGCCTCGGTGGTATAATGGTTAGCGTGTTCGCCTCGAGTGCGTAAGTCGTAGATACGATACCCGGTCGGATGGAAAATTGGTATTTGCTATACTTCTCCGCTAAGCACACAGCATTTAAGAGAAGGAACAAAGACGGGTCCGTCCAAGGCCATAATTATGTATATGGCATGTCTTCCTGTGGACTGTTGCTTTCAAATTCTAGCACGTTAAAGATCGGTCTAGTACAAAGCAGGGCTCATTCATCATCAAGCATTAATGCTCTTGTCCTGAATAGACATGAAATATTTACAGCTGGACGTTAAACAATATTCAATCAATCAATAAATGAAGTGCAGAAACTTCTATGGAGTATTGCAACATTCGTAAAGATCATGTTTTGTCGCTTTTGCAAGATTTTTTCTAGATTTAAAAAAAGTCTTAGCGTAAGACAAAATATAAAATAGTGAAATACCGTCTTTTCTTTCTGAAAAGAAGCCGAGTGAAAATTCAAAATCGTTTATATTCAACATGGTGGAATCCCTTTTTTATGAGACAATGGCATAAATCACCTTTAACTATAAAAGGTATTGAAAACGACGAAAAAAACCAAAATATCATAATAATATGAAAATCTCACGGTTAAGTTGCAGAAGTTTTGGTGGATCCCAATTTCGTTGGAACCAAGGGTGAAAAAAAGCAGTTTAAGACATACTGTAAAATTACCACAAATCACTTACATTAGTTCGTAGCAGTAATAGTATTAAAGCAAATGCATGTAATAAACTACAGACACGTGCTGTACACAATTAAGTAAAAAAGCTCTGGCTTTGATTCCGTATGACAAAATAAAGATGCGAAAATGTATTTCAAAGACCGAAGTGTCAAATATCGCAAGCCCAAGAAAGTACTTGTGTGAAACAGTATTATGCGAGTGTCAGTATTAATAAAAAAATTAAAACAATTTTCAAGCCCCTGACAACAATGTCGAATTTATATCCGTTGTGAAAAAAGTTTTATTTAAGGGAACTGCTAGATTTAATGGATCATTCTGTTTGTAACCGAACTGCCGCCTAGTTACTGTTTTGAGATGCTTTTATTGTACTTTGAATGTTTTACTGTGTGGCTCATATCGATCTGTATCTCGGAGCGTATATGATTTTGGAAAATAGGAAATTTCTTCTCAGTCTCTATACTTATTGTATGGTTAAGCATGATATATAGAATTGTCTAAATGAAATGGGATGTATTTGGTCGCCGTGAAGAAATCGAGATATTTGTCACATACGTATTTAAATCATGTTTGTTTTTAGTGTATCAGTTTTTTATTTGATAATATATGAATGATTTAACTTATATATCACAATTTATTCGTATTATGTCACTGGATAATTAAATGGCTACCTTTTTAGTCCGACTTTTGTCAAATCGCCCTTGAGTAAAGAAACTACACAGCTGAACGGACTTCAAACAATTATCCGCTTTCGTTTTACCAAATAAATACCCAGCTAAACGACCCTTTCAATAAAAGAATTACGACTGTGTTGTGTAGCATCCCGGTCGTATTTACTTAATTCGTACTTGTCCTCTGTTTATACACGAACCAGGGATTTTAAAATTCCATAATGTACACATCTTAATACTCTTATCATTGATTTGGGGTACAATTTTGGCTTCCTTGTGCAGAGAAAATTAGACAGATATTAGGGGTACAATTATACACGGTATACAAAAAGTTCCTAATTTTACCGAACGTTTCGTGCGGTTAATTTTCTTTATACATCATATTAACATTTTTGCAGCGATAATGGATAAAGGCATAATACTGGTATAATTAGTACTATTGAAATGGTTACAATAATATGACCAAATCGTCCAAGGATGGAAACTTGAAACATTTCCAAATTTTCTTAAGTGATGTCAGCGCTTTCTACAGGTAAAAAATCGAAGATACTTATCGAGAATACGTACAAATTATTGTTTCTAACGGTTCGGCAATACTTATTGATGTCACAAACCAAACACAGAGGGTAAATTAATCTATTGACTAAAATGGTTGTGATAATCAGCGGTTCTCCGAAACATTTACAAGATGGAACAAGTCTATACCTGATTTACGTGTACAAAATGATGGAACAGAGTTAATAATTAGTTTAATTGAAATTAGACATTGTTTCTGCTCTTTAGGCTCAGCTAATCAAATTAAATTGTGATAAAAAAAAAAAGAAAAATGTGCATATTCACTTTATTGACATCTTTATAAAGTTAAGTATCGTTAGTTTGAAAATAATTTCATATTACATGAAATTTAAAACCCAAATTTTCGTGACTCCCACACAGAAATCCCGGAATCTATTTTTTTCCTGTAAGATTTAATTTTTTCGTCATTTTATGAAATATCTGTTTAAATATATAGAGCGTCTTGACAATGTAGTTAAAGACAATACTACATGTCCAATGTAATAAGAGGCAAATATTACATGTCCAATGCAGAGACAAATACTACATACCCCAGTTGTAAAATGTTTAAAAAATATTACAAAAATTTCTTTTCATGAATAAATATTGTTATATTCTTTGTTAAAACAATATGGTTTAAAATGACTAAGGTTAAAATATAGCCGCATCTTTTAATCTTAGTCAATTATTCTTATATTTTTGTTTTATAATTTATTCATTTTCATCTGGGAACAAAAGTGTGTTTTGATCCCAGTTTTTATATGGTTAAAAATGACTGGCTTCTGATGCCGGGGACGGTCCTATCTTTATCGGCTTAGATAGTGCAATTACATGTCTCTGATATGAAGGTGATAATTTTTAAACCATTGTTACTTATTCAACCAGGTAAAATTAGTGAGTGTTCAAATTAGTTCTGATATCAAATGCAACGGAATCCGCGATCCTTCACAACAGAACAAAGTGTTCAATAGTCGCTTGATTGATTTTTATTCACAATCCTCATTTACCCGATTGTTTAAACAGCGTCTGAACAGGTACCCTTACCTGTCCCTCGTTTGAGAGGCAGCACGCATGCTCCTTGGAGTCATTTTTGGTCACTTTACATCAGTTCGATTACCTGTACCTTAGATGTCGCATCATGTCACGTCGGAAGCAGGCGAATCCCCGGCCCCTCAAAGGTAGGTTAATTAATTTATTATTTAGAACACTACATATAATATTATTTATTCATTTCCATATTCAACTTTCAGGAAGTTTAAAAACTTCGAAAATGACGTCTGCTAAATTCTTACCTGTGCGACAGGTATAAAAGATGCTGATGTGTATTTCAAGGATTCTGGGGATGGGGTTAACCTTGGAATGTTATTAAGATCACTATATTGTATTAATCTCTGTCATATGCTTTATATACAATGAAATTTGCACCTGTAAATTTATCTCAGGTGAAATGTTCTCATCAACTGATGCAGATAAAACTACAAAGTTGAGAAGATAAAATTTATACAATTCAGAATATCAAATTAATTTATTATAAGTTTCATTTATGAGGTGTGTATTTTTAGTACCGGGTATTTTGATTCAAGTGTATCACTATGCAGTCTTCATCTCATTGTGCCGCCAAATTCTTTTAAAATGTGACATGACTCAGTGAATAAATTATAGTTGCATCCCATTAAATGCAAAAATGTCCCACATCTAACAACAAAAAGGTGTAGCCATCCAGCAGGTGAAGCTGTAAATTATTGATGCACGAAATCAGACTGGGTTTCACTAAAGAATACAGCTATTGTGATTGGAAATTACTTCTTAACAAATAACCCCTTCCGATCCACAAAAATATTAGAAGTGTGGTTTTACAAAAGCGCTTGCCAATAGCTACTTGCAATATGCAAGTGATTTGCAACTCAAGATGTTTTTCTTTTGGCAATATTTTTATATAAATGATGCTGGTGGTTGAAATGCTATTGAAAAGCCCATCGAAAATAGTTTCTTTTTTGATTATATTTATGAGCAGAGACATATAATAAAACATGTGTCTTATACGAGTTATAAAAAATGTGTCATTTTCCCTCCGTCAATTTGTTGTTTAATTAAAGTATTAATCTGGCTTGTTGGTGTCTGTATTATTTAATGCAATTAAAGCTAGATGTTAAACGTCGAAATCCGACTTTAAAGTGATTAAATGTCATTGTATTGGGAGTATTACCTTATTGTCCAACATGGCTCAAGGCAAGCATCGCCATAGAAATGCTAAGTCTTTTTCATTCGGAATTTAACACTTATTGTTTAATAACAATAAAGATAAAATAATAAATGTCTATAAGCAATTAAGTGGTTAGCATTGTTTTCATCAACTAAGTTTCAGAAGTGGAGTACATTTTGACATTTATATGACATTTTGTTGACAACTCACCTCGGCGACATTTTTATAATGTTTAAAATTTGTTCTGCCAAAGTAATCAGAAAGATTGTTAATTACTTAATCAATTAAAGAAGTTTGAAAAGCTGTTAAATAATTTGCATATAACTAGAAACAAATTTTCATCAAAGCATTTTATCGTAAACACTGGAAATTTCGAGTTTCAGGTTATGGGTGCGCGGGGGCGTAAGATGCGGCAAAAATACATTTTCCTGTTTCGGGTTTCACATCATCGGATACTTGTTGTGTTGATAAATTGGGTAGATTTTTATTGTTACGTTCCCATAATTACCTCAGATAATCTTGTGTTACTAAGGCGTTTTATACCTGCATCACTTGTTACTATTTAAACAAGATGTTGACCAAGTTGATGATTTATAGAAGAGATAGAGTTATAACGCGGGTATCAAACCACTTGAGACTTCTCAAGGGTGATACATGGACTGTGGGATAATGATTCTGTTAGTTTAAATTTGACGGTTTCGACGAGGAAGAATATTACGTTATCGATTTATAGGACTCTTCATCTTTATGATTGTTTCTTCCTTTTCAATCTTGCTTTGTTTGTTTTTGAATGAAAAATAAACCCACGGCGACCCCAGTTTATTGTATGTGATTCAGCAATCTGAAGATGAGTAAAGCATCCCATGGCATGTTATCTGAGTATTTTTCTATCCACCCGACAGTTTCAATAAGATTATTCACAAAAGAGTTCGTATTAAGGTACTTGTTTCCCCTTGACATTGTACAACACCAAGCACATGGTGATATACACGGAGATCGGGTACATTTTATTTTTAAGAGGAGATCTAGTGTTCATGTTAAAAAATGAAAATATCTAGGCCCAGGTTCAAGTGCAGTTCTTAAAAGTTGTTTGTGATTGACAGGGGCATTCCCAATATTCTTGTTACCTTTAAAAAATTTTTGAAACTGTAAAAAACGACTAGACTAGGAACGATTTAAGCTGACGAAACAAACATCTATCAAGACATCGATATCTGTCTATTTGAATAAAACTAAAGATTCGGTAATAACTAACCAAACCATATTGTTTTCTTAGTATTTCTACTCTGTTCAGGTTGAGCTATAGATCGAGAAACGGGCATATAGCAAGTTTATCATTTATGATGACATAATTCACAAAGTTTTATGAAACAGTATTAACCCGAAAGAAAGGGAAGAAGATAAGGAAAATGAGAATCTGCACAGATGACGGGGTCTTTTCTTGTCTGATCCTAGTTTGCTGCACGAATTCAAGTGCAGACGAGATAAAGACAGGGAGCGCGGGAAATCAGATGTTACGTTCTCAGGACCACTTCTGTTTTGTGCCTTATCTATAGCTGATGGCAGAACTCAGCATTTACGATCGAAGTTATGCAAAAATTTTCATCGCCTTTGTTATCAGTTATTAAGATTTAATAAGATGGTGTCCAAATATTGATTATACATTGTGTATACTTTGTCTATAAAAGTGCGTTTTATCTCTTATATAGACTTGTGTACATTTCCATAAACTAGAGTAATCGAAGTGATGGTTTAGAAAGCAGTAAGAAATATTAGATGGGGTGGACCCAACATTACAAGCTTTATGTGCAAGAAATTTCATTAACGTCGTGGGCATGGATTAGAATAGATGTTTCAAGATTTCTTTTTAAAATTATCAGTCATCTATCCGCATAGTATTAATAATTTAACAGGAATTAGAAAAAAAATTAGAACGATGAAAATGATAAAACACGCAGCAATTAGTGTCATTTTCAAGGCCTCATCCGGATGGCTGTACCCTCCAATCACGCAATGTTGAATAACAAACCTTTAGATTCCAGAAACTGATACCGACACCATAATTTAATTCTATAAACTTTTGATTTTAAAACCTCATGGGTTGCGGTTGTTGATGAAACCTTTTGTTGTTATCTCAAGGAAAAATTTCCAACTTATCAAAGATTTTTAACTGAAAAGAGTCCAATAAAGATCTTTGACAAGTATTTTTTTCTTATTATATTTGAAGAAATACATATTCAGTGTAATAAAAACTACCACAGAAGGACAATTTTGGCGACTTAGCCAAGGTAAGGAAGATTGTGGAAACTATTCTCCGCGTTTGTCTTGGTTTCCTAGGAGTAGCGTGTGGTAAACACAGATTGATGTTATTGACTTTTCATTTTGATGGAGTAGTAGGTAAAACAAGACCGGATTTAAGAGTCTTGTTGGTCTCCTCAACAATAGAAAGAAAACATTGCAACCATAATATTTATACATTAACCCATCACGAACCAGTTCAGGCATTTTAACTCGTTAGCTAGTGATCGATCTCGTTAACATATGTAGCAACATGTCGACTTCAGATTAGCAGAGTTGAAAAAAAGAACTGTACTGCATGCGTTCTACCGGCAACAAATCATAATTATATTTTTTAAAAGGTCTAAACTTGACATTTTACACTTTTCAGAATTTATAAAAAAAAACTTAGATCAGAAGACCGTTAAAATGCATATACAGTTTGTGGTTAATTTTGGAGAACCGACCTGAGCGATCCATTGTCCTTAACTCCATAAATGAGGAATTTTGAATCTAATAAGTAATTGTTTATATAAACCGAATTATTTTATACCTCATCTTAGTTTGTAAGCAAATACAAGTGATTGTGTATTTAATGTCGCACATTTGATTGGACTGAAAAGGCTTACTTAACAAGAATACCGGATCACAAAATATCGGAAATGATGTTGATTAAAGAAAAAGGTCCTTCAAGCTGATGATAACGCTTTTAAATTTAAATATTGACTTTGTACAGAGTGAAAGATTTATCAATAATAAATTTTGTTACTGGATAACATTTGGTCTCGTATTTAAATAACCAAGGTGCACTCCAAACTCACCGAAGTAAGTAAGACTGGTATTCTGAAAAATGCAACCGGGACAAGTTGTACTCTTTGTATACTTTCCGACAAGGGATGCAACTGATTAATTTGGCGGGAAAGCCACTGTAATCGCTCAGATCTGTCAACAGTATTTTCGAAACAAGCACTACACATACACACACACTAACTAAACTAAATGCTATTCACTCTATATGCAAGATTGTTCAGTAAGGTTGAAGGTAAAGATTGCTGCCCATCTTGGTTGTCCAAACACAGGCCGTGACATTTGTTTGTGGTATGAAACGGAAAATGGGAATACTATCAACATAAACATTTAAGGTTTAGTGTTAAAAGTTTAATCTTCACATTGTAGCAAGATTCTGTGGTCCAGATATTATGATGTAGTTTTCGTGATCCTTTTTAGATTTTGTCTCATGATTCCTCATCAAAGGAGGAGGTAAAGGAAAAAAAGAGAGCCTTCCAGTATGTCATCATATTTGACTGATCTTAGCCCTGTTTCCAGTCAAATGACTTAACTCATCCATTAAAATATTTTTCTTTTGAATTGTTTATATTAATATTATAATTATGAATGATATCTCCTTTTTCTATAATTCTATTTCAATATTTACAAACCTGTCTAAGTAACATGTAATAAACTATTACCACTAGGCAAAACAGTGTCTATGAAACTGAAGTCTTTTTAGTGAAATGCATGGGTTAGGTAACTTTTATCTTAAAGTGCATTACAGCAATTCATGCTATAGAAAAGGACATGCTATAGAAAAAGATTGATTGATTGATTGATTGATTGTTGTTTAACGTCCAGTGGCAAATATTTCATGCATATTCAGGACGGAAACAA
>JARWCS010000007.1:2601018-2611938 GCA_034783895.1 Geukensia demissa | reverse complement strand
CGAGTATTTATACATCCCGCTCAAACTAACGGACGCCCCTTTAGCAGGGGTTCTACCTGCAGGCGGAGAAACTGAACAGCCTATTTCTAGTCCCCGGCCGCCCTCGGGGGTTATAGAAAAAGAAGATGTGGTATGATGATTGTCTATGAGACGACATGTCGCCCTAAGGCATTCAATAAAGGACACATGTCCACACCCTACGGCAAGCTGTAAAAGGCCCCAAAAATAAAATGTGATGATATTCATAGTTTTTAAATGCCAAATAGTCCCCCTTCCCCAACTAAAATTGTCCTTGTATATACATAGACATGTATGCTAGTTATAAATATTCAATCCATATTCAATAGGTTTAATGGATTGTAGTTATCACAGGGATATCTTATTCATTGTATCGATGATGATGAGTAGAATTGCACCTTTGTGTAATTATCTGAGATTTGGCTATAATTACTTACCGGTAAGATACAGGTGGTTAAATACCTTTGGAATTTTTCCAATGCCAACTTCATGCAACACCATTTAAAAATATTATACATCTTGATTTACAAATTGAAAATATTTTTTTGCATGCTACTGAAGGTCGAGTAATGACTGATCTTATTATGATGAATAAATAGTTTTAATTTATCTAATTTGTAGACCACTAAACTTGCTGAATGATGTCCTGTTAAGTAGAGATACTATTTAAAACCTGGGAGAAGCAAATTATTTTAAATGGAAAAAAATGTCCTTGTTTGTTTTCTTTCATTAAATAATTATCTTTAGGAGGTTAATTTTCTGTCATTTTTAGGTGTCAAACAGTTCCCAGTTTTCTGAAACTTTAATGATGATTCATAACTAAATTGGATAATTGTCATTGAATTTGTTGCCTTAAAAAATGTCATGAAAAGAGAAAATTTATCTCTTGAAAATATGGATATATAGATCTAACAGACAAAAATCCATTGGGTACATTTTTAACCTTTAATTTTTAAAACAAAAGAATTCTAATTAACAAAAGATATGAATGACTTCACCAACTTAATTATGTTAATACAAATGTCAATTCATTCCTATCGTGTGTTTTCCACTTCATCAGTTATTAATGAACAAAGTGCCCTTGTTAAGAACATGTCACTTTCATCTGTATATCAACTTGCATAAAACAAAAGATGTTCAATAACGCCTAAACAAAAGAAAGTTAGTTGCAGAAAAGTATGCAAGAAATAAGATAGCAGGAGTTTTTATTGGATTTTTGGCAACCATCGCCAGTTTTCTTTCAGAAATATTTGAAAGCTTATTTTCCCTTTCACTGACGTCTTTATTTTGTTATGATATGGTACAGTACGGGTCATAGGCTTTCCTTTATAACAATAGATGTAGGTATGTTGAAAACAATTAAAATTACCTCGTATTGTTGTAGAAATGTTATAAGCTAATCAGATTTGGGTATTGTCTTCTCAACAGATTAACATCTGAGCTCCTTTTCTTCTCGCCCCAGTGCAGCAATTATTGTCTAGATTTAAAATTTCAGCTCAGTTTCACTGCTGAATAATACATAGATGCATATTGAAAAAAGTTAATATTTCATTTTCTATTGTTTGGTACTTGTTGGTTGCCAAAATACACATGAAGTGATTGTCATGTTATCAGCACTGAAAAGTAAAGAATGACTTTGTAGTTTGTATTCATTTTGATTGTTGTCATTAATTACCAGTGTCTGTATGTTCTTTTCATTTTCTCTTTTTGAATCCTGGAGAAGAAATCTAAAAATTTTTGTATTAAGAGTAAAAGATAATTTGTTTTTAATATTTGATACTATTAATATTATATTGTATTTTGATAAAAATAGAAAAATGTGTAAAGATCAAATAAGTCAGAAAAGAGAAAGTTGGTTAAAATTAAAACTTAGTAGTTCATGTAGACTGAAGTATCTGGGATTTTCCTATTGGTTTAAGGAGGAGAAGTTTTGTGAAATATTGGAAGTTGAGCTTTGAATGGGTGATACACTCTTATCTACAGACACCTGTACTAATTTTCAAAATTGATTTTCATTTTTGATATCTAAGATATTGTCAACATCCTGGAGCTAAAATCATCTGGTATAGAAACTTGTAATTCTTCTTGACCTTTTATTGATTCTGGTGATTTATCCCAGTCTTTGTAAAGGAAATTTTTAGATCTGAAGTATTAGAAAATCTTTTGAATCATTGATTTGTCAAAATTTTCATCAATTTAACCTTTGTTCTGAAAGTGTCCTTCTTGTCATGTACAATTTATTTATCAGTTTCATCAAAGTAATCCTTTCTGTTACTTGTTAATTTAAAGAGAAGGAAGCATACACCTTACATTTGTTTAACATCTTCTATTCAGTCTTCAATTCAGTACATTTACTTTGTTTTTTCCTTTTTTTAATTCAATGGCTTTTTGAAGTCATAATAAATCATTAATTCACACATAAAATGCAGCTTGAAACAAAGGAAATTTCCCTTAAACCCATTTTAACTATGATACATCATGGTGTGCACATGACAATTACAGGTTACTGCTATCGTGGTAACTACGTATCATGAAGCAAATTCTGGCTGTTGTTTTAGTTTTTCCAGTCTACGTAAAACTCAAAATTGTTTAGTCCATTATTTATGATAAAATGCACTTTGCAAGAAGACTGAACCAAATATTTAGAAATGATTTGTTGTTAAAAATACTGCAGGCTTTGAATGACCAGTTTATTGCTACTTGGTCCAGTAAACCAAATATTCAGTAAAAAGCATATTTTTGGGTGGTTTGTTTTCATAAATTCATGGGTAGGGTTCCGATACTCTGCTGGCGAATTGCAGTATCCCTGTTCACTTTTCACTTTGTTAAAAAACAAAAAACTATAAAGTGGACCTAAAAGTCTTTGTCCAGAAAATTGACAAATCAAAGAAAAAAAAATAATATTTAATAGGGATTGCAACACAAAACTTAAACATTCACCTCAATAATTTGATTGGTTGGTAGGAATCACTTTATTTTTCTGGCCTCACTATTAAAAAAAATAAAATGTTAAAGTTTTGCATTTTCTGCAATGATGTAGAGTTTGAAAGGTATACTACATACTAATTAATAACTGTAATTGCAACATATAAGGACTTCCGATATACACATCATTTAAACACGGTTGAAGTTCAAACGGGATGTCAGTAACAAATTTAGTGACTGATACCTTTGTTAAATCATCTTGAACAAGAAAATGACAGAATTTGACAATGACCACATCCATTAAGATCTGAAGAACATTGAAATTTAGGCTCGTGTAAAAGCATCATTAACTGGCTAACTGTATGGGAGGTGTGATCATGGAGTTTGGTATCTACGTTATCATACTGACACATCAACTGTACCCAGGATGAGATTACCGTCACGTCTATACAATTATCAGGTGCTATCATTTTTGAAAAGCTACGCTTCATGATTCTCAACAAAATCATCCAATTTACTGTTTTCTCTGATGCTTATTTGTATCCTAGTTGATGCATTTGGACGAAGTAACCCTTTTATGAAAAAAAATTAGAGGGACATTTTTATGTGTATTGACCTATTATGGTTCTAAAAAGCATCCTTCATATGTTTGACAATAAAAATTCAATTCATTCAATAGTATTCATAGTGCCAATTGATAATAATATATAATAAAAAATTTATCTTGCATTTAAATGATTTTTACCCTCTTCATCAAAGAAAAAAAACATAATTATTATGGAATTTATATTCTGAATTTTATGTCAGTATCCTTGATAATTTTAAAATTAAAAAGTAAAAGATAAAAATTTGTACATATTCTCCTATTAAGTAAGATGAAGCTTATTCTTCACAAGGAAAACTTTACAAGTCTTAATTTAAGTAATGAGATCAAAGAAATCTTCAAAGGTGTTAATTGCAGGTAATTACTTTGTAGGTGAGATACTACAATAGGTGATACCATTGTAATAATAATGTGTTTATCATAGAGTTATCTCTTCTTGGAATTAGTTTTATCACTTATGTAAGCTTATTAACAGGTCCTGAAACTAGTTACTGGGATGAATAAGGGGAGATCTTTGATGTGAATAAATTATTCAAACACACATTGTTTTCCCATTCTTTTCAGCATCCATTGATTATTTGTTGAATTACGTCATGTGATGTTTGTCAAGTACTTTGGGTCTATCTCCTCAATTATCTCAGGTAGGAGAGATAAAAGGATGAAGCACCTGTATGTTGTCCGGCCATAGTAACGACCACCCAGGGTCATTTGTCCCCATGAAAAAGATGTTGATTTTAGTACTAAGATAAGAAGGAGTAGCAGGTCTTTTGTCCAAGTTAATCCTTGCTGCTGGGACACATTTAAGTACTATGAATTTCAAATTCTTCACATAAAAATAGCATCTAAGATTACGATTTCCGGTGATAACCCAACCTTTACAATCTTCATCCGTATTGTTCAGGGTACTAGAGGCTCAAATTGGGAATTTTTAGAATTTAATTTAATGTACTTATTTAATGCATAAAGACACAATTGAAAACATTTATTTAGACTACTTTACAATTAAAGCTTAAATATGCATAACTGAATCTGAGATGTACAAAAACATTGAATATAAAGTGACATTTTAAAAGGTCTCATTCAATACTTTTCCTAAGAAACTGAAAGGTCTTTCAGGTAATGCATCTGTAAATCTTGTAATCTTTTGGTATATTTTCTTTGTTGATGATAATAAGACCAAATTTGAATGATATCTTTTATTGTTGTATGCCTTGTCAGTAAATACCTTGATTGTGGAGCCAAGATTCTTTGAGCAAAGAATAAGTGATGCTTGATGTAAAAATCTCAAATTTCAAAGACATTTTCCCTTTTTGTGAGATTAGCTGATCGGTTGGCAGTTTCCATTTACCGCGTGCAGTCACCTTTTCTATAGTCCTTTCCGTCTGTATTGAGATGTCTATCGCTACAAGGACAATCGGTGAGTCAGGATATACATAATAGCTACTACTTTGAAAAAAGGATTTTCTTTCAACATCTTTTCAAACACATAAGGATTTAATTGGTAGCAACCATCACGTTGAGAAGTAATTATGCTCGCAGCAAAACACTAATCATTTATTAAATCAGCGCTCTATTTAAAGTATCGATATATGATGTGCATCAGTTTAAATTAAATTGTGATTTTATATACAGATAATACAGTGATGAAATGTATATTGTTCACTTCTTTTTTAACCTCATTTTAATCAAGTTGCAGATTATATGTATAAAGTATATTAAGAAGAAACTATTGAAATATATATGAAAGAATTTTTCTTAAAGTTTGATTTATGGTAAAATGGAAGGCAAGCTCTTTTGTCTGTTTTTTTTTAAATCAGCAAATAAAAAAATAGCTGTAAACTGAAAAGGGTTGTATTTTATAAACAGTGTCCAAATATCAAATAACATGCATATTTGTTGAAAGTTTGCAATTTTAGATACTATAAAGAAGCATATCTTGAAAAGTTTAAAGGAGAAAATTGACCTGTTTCCTTATGAAACAAGATACTTAAGAAAGTTTGTACATGATCAATACGAATATTTGATGAAAACTGCAAGGTTTATATAAAGTAATATTAACATGTCAAAATTAAACAAAGTTTTATTGACAGAACCATACATAAGATTTGTTTTGGATGTTATTGGCAGTTTGTCTCAGTGGTGATGTCGTTATGTAGGATATTTGTGTCAGATATTTGTGGATGACAAGTTGATCAATAGCCCGATAACGCAGAGCAAAAGAACGAGGGGATGTAAAAAGATCTTGAGATGATAGTTTTATCCCATGATAATGTCTGGGTCCATCAATAAATCAATACGTGTAGATAGATCAGGTCCTTACCATGATGCAAACAAAATTCTATACCTATGATAACTTTCAACTTGGTTGGAATGTTGTGTTTGTTTTGCTCATTAATAGCAGTGCTGACTGCTGATTATATTTCCTTTGTGTTTTATATTACATTTATGCATATAAAACCTGGACTCCGAACATTTTTATCCTATCACAGTCATTTTAAAAGTAAAGATTTATAAAGCTACAATAGTATTAGAGTAGAATGAAATAAAGTGTTGTTCATGGGGTCAGTTGTCAATTTCACAAAATGTCGTAAGTGTAATTTCTCTCCTAAATTATGACGTCACAGTAAGTTTTCCTTTGAAGTTTCTAGATTTATGATCAATCTTAGACTTACGATTTTTTGTGAAAACCATTCCAGTTGCCAAAGTATTCCTTACATACAAAGATTTTTTAGCTGGGGCTTTAAGTATTAGCTGGTAACGTTCGGTTTTCTTTATATGATTTTCAAGTCTAGTTATTAAAGGGCTTTTACAGTTAAGAATTTTTTCAAGTTTTTTCCCAGAATATTCACCAAAAATTTAAAAAAAGATGTAGAAAATATAAAACATATAAAATAATTTTAACACAACTAACATTTCATCTTTAAAATGACACGTCTTTGTCATTTGTTTCATTAATGTCATCCTGATCAGTGTAATTAACCCAGAGTTTCAAAGTCCTAGTTCTTTTTATAAATTTACTACATATTTAGTAACACTGTGACAGGTTTTGCCACTCAAGGTAAACATGTTATTAATATTTTGGCTAATTGACATGAAAACCTTCTTGTCTCCTCAAGACCTAGTTGTTATGAAAGGTGTTAGTATTGCCTGTGGTCGCAAATTTGTCAGTGACAATAGTTTTGAGTTATTTTCCATTAATTTGTTAAATTATGCTGATTGTTGGTCTGCTTGCATCATTTGATAGAGATTAGGTCTTTTGATGTAGACTGCTTTAGTTTCAGTAAGTCTGCATTGAAATCACCACATGCCTGCTGTAATAGTGCTTTTCCTTCAAATTAAATGTCAGGTCATCAGTAAGAGACATTTTTTGCAGAATTTTCCAAATGTCATTATGAAAATGGGCTTTTATCAGCACGCATGAAAAAAATCTTAAAAACCAATTGATTGATTGATTGTTGTTTAATGCCACATAGTAAAAACTAATTGACAAGAATGGTGTTACAATAAGCAGGCATATAACATTAAAAAAATGCTGATTTGCACAATTAAAACCAGGTTTTATGTGAAGTCCTGACATGAGTTAAGTCAAAAATAAGTTTGTATACAGTATTTTATTCTATAAAAAGTTTTTTTTTTGCTCTATTGTACCATACAGATCACCCTTATATATGAAGCTGAAATTTTGCTGAATGTTGCATAAACTGGCTCAAGCCACAATCAAACAAACATCCCTTGAATATGCTATTGATAATTCTGTGTCTTATTTATCCTTGTCCAGTTACAAATTCAAATAATGGATCTCTGGCTAAAAATGTTAAATGCAAGTATGGGGTCATGACACACGAGTGAATTTAAATGGTCAGTACAGAAAGGGTGGAATTTGATAATTTAATATAGCAATATCATTTTTTTAAAGCGTGGCTTTTTTTTTTTTTTTTTTTTTACAAAATACGGAAAATTAAAATTAACTTCCCTTGTGAGTCTCCTTCTTAAATATATAGTAACAGCAAAATGAGCATTAATAGGCATGAAATCAACAGGTTAAAGTAAATTGGTGGTATTAAATCATTCTTATAGGATTGGAACAAAAATTGGACCTCATTGTTTTCCTTATGTGCAATAAAAAGGAGCAAAATACTAAAAGATATAAAAGGTCATGGGATCTCTTGTGTGGGAAATATGATAAAAATGACATTGGTGAGGTTGGTACAGGGTTATTTTCGTGCAACGTTTTTACCGATTTTTATTTCACGTTTTTTCGTGCTAGAGGGTCGTTATATGTCGTGTTTTACGTGTCTTGATCAAAATGCAACGTGCAAGCCATTTTCTAATTTTTCGTTCCTCGTGATAAGACATTTTATTTCTCGTACGTCCGTGCGCGGGACCCCCCTGTACCACCCTCATTGGTAGCCACCAGCTTATTGCATTCATTTTTATAATAACTAGTTAATGAAGGATTGATGGGCGCCACTCATGCAAGATCTCAGACTGAAATGATACATAGAAAACTAGTTATTATATCACTTGAAAAAACATTACATTTTCTATAAATTTGTATTTTTCGTGACATAGTTATGTTAAATTTTTCAAAATGTCCTATTTTATTGTGACAAAAGTAACACCTAAAATAATACATGAGAAGAAATTTAAGTTCTTAGAAAAAAACTTGTGATTTGAATATAGAGGAAAACATGGGCCACATCCATCTTCCCAAGATGCTTATTTGTCGTTTAATAGACAAGTCATGAGCTGATTTACATATTAGCCAAGAGGAAGATGTAAAACCATCCATCACTTGTTAGTTTTTTCTGTAACAAAATCTATGTTTTTATCTCTCTCTTTTTGTCAGCATCTTGTCTGTGGTTAGTTCCTTGTTAAAAATCTGTGTCATTTGAAGGAAAAAGAATGATGTAAAACAATGTGAACATTGATGCTTAGTCTGATATTCATTGAAAGGGGATTTGTATTAGATACTAAAATACTACATTATCTCATAAGGCCAGTTCAATGTAATAATTAGATTTTCATCCAGGCTCCCTTAAACAATATTGGGTTAATGGGAGAATTTTTATTTTTATTTTCTAAAAAATGTTACAAGACATTTTTGAATGAACCAGTAGATATTAGAAAAAAAATCGTGGTTGGTTGGCAATGAAAGTGAACGTAAAACATTCTGCACAATTCAAAACTTCTCAAAATAATAATTACGGATATATTTTAAAAATCAGGGCATGCTGGGATGAGAACCTTCTGCTTAATTTTAATTGGACTTATTTCTGGTCTGCATTAATGTCTTGTCTTGGAGTAGCAGTTCCATTACATAATACAACAAATACTGCACAGGTTAAAACTTATGTTCACTAGTTTTGAAGGTACAAATTAGCATTTTTTTTTAGATTATTCAGTGGAAAAACCAACTGTTCTGTGGGTAAAATAGTAATACATGGTCAATCCGTGGTCACCTATTCCATTCTCATTAGTTATGGGAACAAAATTCAGCTATTTTGTGAGCAACACTTATGTATCCTAGTCATCTTAGAGAATAACTGAGTTTTTTTAAGTAATTTTTTTTTTTTTATTTTAAAAGGGTAGAAGGTTTACATTTTTTAATTTAAAAAAAGGAGTAGGGTAGAATTTGAATTCAGGAACAAAATAAATTGAAAAATATCGCTAGTTCAATGGGCTTATTTTGGAATTAATTAAAAAGCTGTTGAAAATTTGATGGGAAATAGGTACCTCTAGTTACGGTGGTAAATGGTGAAAAATATCAATGCATTGAAAATGGATAAAAGCAGAGGGTTGTTTGCAAGTAAAAAATTAGACTTTTACATTTTCAATGAAGTCAACTTCATAGGCCCTTCATTTTGAGAAATAAAGAGTTGAAAACAAGGGATAGGCATGCTCATTTTATCCACATGTATTAATAAAGAATGCCACAGGTTTTTATTAGGAAACTTGAATTTTGTATGTAAACTATGATGTAACACAGCTATCAGTTTCCTGACCCTTTTGTTAAGAAACAATAGGCTTAAAATGTTGCTGTTAGAAGACATTATTATACCACAAAAAGAAGCAGACTGGAAGAACTGTGAGATAAGGTGTTTGCCATTGTTTATGGTATTTCCTTAATTCTACATTTTCCTTGTATTAGTCACTTTAAATTGTACTATTTAACTTCACTCTAATCTTCTTAAAAGCTTCAGATACAACGACTGCTTATCCTTTGTCAGTTAAATACTGCTTATCGAGATAGCCTCATCAGGGTCTCGTCCCATCGGCATGGTTGGGTAAGCGTCAGCTGATACTGATATACAGTTCTGATATGACGAGGTTATCAGTAATGATTCTAGCCTCTTTATGGATGTAAAGCATCCATTGAAATTGAGCTAAATCGGGTACAATATCTGATGCCAAATATTGTGACCTCTATATTCATTGCTGTAGTGATGAATATAAGGATATTTTTCTGGTTGTTTAGGAATGAAAAAAGCATTTAATAATGATGTATAGAAATATGTCTCAGTGGGTAACGTTAAACGGAAAGATGTTATTATATAGTGTCTTATTAAACATCTAAAATAGCTTGAACAATTGATACATAGACACGATTGTTGCACAAGTCATAACCAGAGACTTTATCAGGATAATGAAACACAAAAAAACCATCTCTGACTTGTAATTAAAATTTTGATTGAATCTCGAGATTTGAACATTTTTGTTCATAAAGTAAAGAAAATTATAAATCCAATTTTAAAAGTTGAAATTAAAAGGTAGTGAAAAATATTTCATCAGAAACCTTTTAATTCAAAGCAAATTTTTAGATGTTGAAGTCATTGCTCAATTTTTGGTATCATCTCAGGTTAAGAAATTCAGCAGCACCCCAAGTAAATATTGTAATTAGAATGTATGGTAAATGGAAATCTTTGACTTGAACATAATTTTGTTTGCTGTCAAAATATTTTGCCATGCATGTAGACAAAATTTTTTTTTTTCAATTTTGATAGAAATTTGATGGGTTTAGTCTTTAGAAAGGAAGTAAAACCATAAAGCTTGTAGAATGTAAAATTGAAGTTTTCTAATAGCTTTTACACCTCCATATCAGAAAAAATAACAAAGAGATGCTGCTGAATAGACGTTTTATTTGTAGAATATTTTATAGAACTATTCAGTTGTTTACTCGAACAGTGGGAAATACGTCACGTATTCATTAAGGAAAATGTTGCGATGGTAAGGGCGTTTCTATACTGGAAAGTTTAAGAATCATTAAAATTGATCATAAGTTAGAGCATTGTTGTTTGGCTAGATGCTAAGTCGCCAGTAAAGTTTATTTAGTCGGTTGCAAATAAAAGAAAAATTTGATGGTTTTCTTCACC
>JARWCS010000007.1:2571031-2600918 GCA_034783895.1 Geukensia demissa | reverse complement strand
AATAAAAGAAAAATTTGATGATAATTGGTTTCCTTCTTTCTGATGTTGTTTAGGATCAATTTTCTTTTTCTTCAGTATCACCTTAAAAGAAACAATCATGGGACAAAGAAACATTTCCATTAAATATTTATCCATATTGTTGAAATGGAAAGAAAACATTTCTTGACTTTGTTTGCTAACTTTTCTCTCCAAATTGATTTCCTTCCCCGAATCCATTGACATTAGCTTGTTAACTTTTATCACCCTGATGTTGGTCTATATTACCTTTATTATCGTGGATGTTGACCGAGAACTCAACATCAGTTTTTATGACACACCTGTATCGGCATTCAAATTGAATTTACCTGACTTCCTTTGTCTCTATATTTACTTAGTTAACGTTTGTTGTACCGTGACCTTTGTCACTGAAAGTCGAGCATCTCAGTAGAGCCTGAAGGCTAGAAATTGATTGATCTTACAATTATGGTTGCAGAAATAGCAAATATATGTTTTTTGGACATCATTTCCATTAATGGATGCTTTAATGTTTTCCTGATACATAAAATCCTGTTCTTAATACATGTATTGATGATGTGACAAACATTTTATGGATGTTTAAAGGTTTCCATGCCGCTTTTATTTACCTGGTCTTCATGAATAAAGCAATTAATGATGTTTCTATAATATATCTGTAACAGATGATTTAAGCCTTAAAATCTTGTTTAACCCTAAGCTTGACAAAAAAAATCTTGCTGCTTATAAAGAGTCATTCCCGAAAAAAATTTTGTTTAAACCAGACACTGGTGAGAAAGTTTCTAGTTTGACAAAAAAAATCTTGCTGCTTATAAAGGGTCATCCCAGAAACAAATTTTGTTTAAACCAGACATGCATGTAAAAGTTTCTAGTTTTGGAAAGTATAGGATGTTGTCATTTTGTCTGTTATATAAAAGTAAAATTGACTCACAAATGGTCCCTAGAAATAAGACAGTCATGACAGAGTTGTGATTTTAAGCATTAAAGGTCAAGATTCTTGTCTATTTTTTGATAACTTAGTTTATTCTAGAAAAGTTTTTTATGAAAGTTGTCAGAAGGCCTCTATTGCTTTGCCATTTAAAGGGTCAAAATTAGGGTCACAAGCACATCTTTAGCTTAGAAGGTTTGTTTTGAAGATTGACAAAAAGAATAATTTGTAACAGCGGTATATCATATGAAGTTAAAAGGTAAAGGTCATAGTAAAGTTACAGGTCACGGTCATAAGTGACCAGGTTATTATAAAATACCAGTGAGTATAAAGTCTTTTAAAGGTTTATTGACATCTATCATGACTTAATAAAAAAGAACTGAATGTTAAAAAAAGAACTGAATGTTAAAAAATGACAACTATACAATAATTAATACTTGAAATTGCATTTCAGTTTTGTCAAGTTTTTTTTTATTCATAAGCATGCCAGTCACCATAAAAATTCCATCAAACATCTTATTTACACATGAGAAAAAATTCTCTGAAAGAAGTTTGAAACTTTTAATGTGTTTTTCATAAGATAAACTTGTGATGTTGGAAAACCATTGAAATATATTAAATTTAAACAGATCTGCAAATATTTATATATGTCTTTACAATTTCTTTATTGGACTTTGTAATGTTTAATACTTCAGAGGATGGCGTACTCATAAATCGTGTATGGATGAATTTTTTCTTATGAAATACCTTGGGCTGCAACCTCTTGAATCCTGCTAAGTCTTGTCATGTGTTGAACCCATAAAAATTTCATAAAAATGTTAAATTATACCCGTTTTTGATATAAGGATGTTTGCATTACTAAGAAATTGCATTAATGATACTTAGAAAATGCTCCAGGAAAGAGAACTATTGATTTTATTGGCGTAAACACGCTGTATTTAATAAAATGAAATCGGTTTTAATAATATTTATCAATTTGCTACTAACGGTATTTCATAACTTGCAGTGGTATTTGTGGGAAATATTTGTTACAAGATGTGACTGATTTTAATCACATGATCCACATAGATTTAAGTTGCAATAAATACACGATGTATCACTTCTCAATCAATGTTTAACTTCTCAATCAACAAATTAAACATGCTTATGCCTAATTAGCCTTACATGTCCAGTATTAATTAAAATACTGTGAAAGCACATTTATTTATGGATACTAGTTTTCATGGTTGTGAAAAACATTGTAGGCTTGTCATGCTTGTGGGGTCTGTGTTACTTTACACAAAAATATTTTTTTTCTTTTTATCGCACAGAATTTTGGGATTTTGATCACTAGAAAATAAAGAAAAACTAGTGCCTTCAAACAAAAAAGTATTCTTACAGTATAAAAATATATACAAGGCTCTGTAAGTTAGTTGCAGAAATTATTCAGTTGAAATAACTATTGTATAAAAACTACAAAATTTTCAGGAATGCAAAACAGCATGAATTGGAACATTTCATAAGCATGCACCTTTAAAAAACATCAAAGAACAAGCTGCATAAACAATTATTTCAATGCAGCTTTGATGTATCATTCATTTTGATTGGACATCAACCCAAACAACCCATATAAAATAACCAATCTACCATTGAAACCTAGGTAATGTTGTGATACAAGCACAAAGGAATTCAAATGCTATAAAAAAATTGTGATTTTTTAATTGTTCAACCAAAAAATACCGGTAGATATCTTTATAGTTGCAGACATCAATCTTAGGTTTTACTGTTGCAAATATTCATTTTACTGGCTCCAATAGCTTGTCAACAGTAAAACCCAGTTTGCAACAATAAAATCACTGATTCAAGATGACAATGCCAATGGTTCAAATGCATTACATTTTTGCCAAAAAAGTTTACTCTGTGAAATAGATGAACTTTTATTTTATTTTACAGCCCAAGAAGATGAAGTATGTGCACTTCCAGTTAATGACCAGCACTTCAGGCCCTACACAGAAGAGGAGCAAGAAGATAGCGATCAGGTTTGTCTAGAATAACAGTGATTATGAAAGTACTTTCAGGACTTCTGTTCATCTGTTTGTCAGCAGTATTAGCCAGCATGGTTCTGTTGTAATAGAAACAGATTGTTTTTTTTTTTCAGAATAGCAGCAAAAAGCTTAACTTAATTTAAGGTTAATGGAGAGGTCAATGAAGGAGATTACAGTGAAAAAAAGTCACAGAATTTTCTTCCATCTTATTTAGAAAGTGAACACCTCACTCCTTAGAAACATGTCAATTTTGACGTTATAATTTACTCTTCTCTCATTTGATTTTTATTATAATAGTAAAAATCATTTTGCAGTGTTCGAAATTAGTGGTAGACCGATAGACATTGTCTATGAAAAATTGAGTAGGTCTATGCTAAATTTTGAAATTTTAACATAGAATATACAGGAAAAAATAGGTAAAATATCAAAATGTCTATGCTAAAATAATTTTAGTTTCGAAGACTGATTTTGTGTTTTTGTAAGGAACATGTGTGATACATCCAGGGTTGTTCTTCTGAAATTGTAAAATTATTTTGTCCCAGCCTTCTGTTTCTTATCTATATCTGGTGTCAAACAGCCATGACATTAGTGCATTTTGATGTTAAATACAGCTGAAATGCTTGTACATTAAAAACAATGTTTTTGACATTTCAAGTAATTTTTAATCAACTTTTCTTATTTTTCCAAATTTCATTATGATTTGACTTTGAAAACTTTATTTTTTATCTTGAAGTTAAAAAAACATCAATTTGGACATTTTAAATTTTAATAGTTTCAGAAGCAAATAATAAAATGGAATGTTTATATCAAACAATAATTCTAACAGTAAATATATAAAGGGTCATGGTTCTGATCCTAGTGAAAAATTTCTATTAACAATAAAGGCCTGAATGATGTTATTAAAAACCTGTTGAATCATCCTTAGGAGTCTTATTAGAAATTGTTTGTACAACTTTTTAACTATTGATTTGTTTTCATCCAAAGGCAAGATGAATGGCTACTTATAAAAATGCCCCATTCTCGTCAGCTGAGTAAAAATATATATAATAGGTATTGAAAGTTTAATCCTATCTTGTTGACATAATAACTGGACTCCCATAGTGGACTTAATCACCACAGTGTTTTTAACTGTATCACTTGGAAATTGAAAGTTACACAATGTTAATACTAAGCATCAGCCTGGGGCTGTCCATTTCGATATGTCTCAGCACGTCAGTAAAATCAAAGCATATTTTGACAAATTGATTGGGTATAAAGTTTTAACAGTTATCTTTTTGACACTTGAACAATTTTCCATTCATTAAAGTAATTGTAGCAAACTCAATCCCATGGACAAACCACTTACAGTTTGTATTTGCTGTGCAAATTGATTTTTACATTTATTTCATGTTGTTCTATGCAATTCAAAGATTGTATTCAGACAAAAGTATATAAAAGGAGAAATGTGTATAGGTAATTATCGTCACCAGGTGATGACTTGGGATTTTTTTACCTGGCCGAAATTAAATATGATGGAGTGGTCCTCATCATATAAAGCAAACTTGGTAACGAGATGGAATTTCTTCCCACTTTATTGGCAATCAAGTGAAATTTTATATGACATATTAAATAGAATAATAAATTAATATTTGAAATTTTGAATTATGAATTTCGAGAAATAGGTTGATGAATGACTGGGTAGTTGGTTGTAAACTTAAGGTGAACAGTTCAAAATGATAATGATGCAGTTGATATAAATAGCAATTAACCATGAATTTAGCTGTTCTATTTACGAAAATGTATAATTTATGCCAAAAAAATTTTGAATAAAGTTAAAACAGTTAACAGCACATTAGAATTTTCAAATAAAAGCAAAAGACAAAAATATGAATTTGTGATAATTTTAAATTCATCCTTATGATAGGGGAGAAAAGAAGGGTTTTGGTAAGTGACAATTTTGAAGTTTTCAAAGTTCCTACATAGTGTTTTATTATTGTTCATTATTCATGGAACTTGTCAATGAAACATGCCAATTTTTTTAAAGATGACGTAATCTATAAGTAAAGATATAATTTATTAGGATCAAATGCCATCATTGCTGAAATTTAATCACTGATCGATGTATGCAGAATTTGAATAGTTTTGGTCCACAGATAGGATTGTGTGTTATTATACCTGGGTGCTTTGTAGTCTGTCTCATCCCAAGTTTGAATTTATTTCAATTTAATTAAATCACCTAAAGTTATCAGTTTACCATCAGCCTTTATAACTGTTGCAGAAGCTTCGAACACCTTGCCAATGATATAAACAATTGTTAGAGTACTGATTGTTGGTTGAAGCTAAGAGATAATGTTAATGTTTTATTTGTTAGGTATTGTCAGGCGAGTCAGATGTGATTTTGGGTGTCTGGGTTGGATGATTTACATACATAATTGAATATATTCATAAACCTCAGCACTGGCTACAGATAGACAACATTTTATTTGTTAATATGTCATTATGATAAGAGACACCAATTATGCAGACATAAAAATGAATCATTGTTTTATGATTTTTTTGTGTATTGTGATCTTCATTCTGATGTTTTTCGGATGTGGGAATAAGATGATCGATGAGTCATAAATACTTGAATCTAAAATAGTAGCAATAATGTGTTCTTTGTTTTTTGTTAGATAATTATTTATGTTTATTATTTTGACACAAGTTTTATTATTGAATGGTATTGTTTTGTTCTCTGTAATGTAACTTGTTGTATAAGAGAAGTTTTCCTTGACATGTATAGTTTAAAAAATTATCTTTTTTTCTGCAATAAAATTGTACACTGACTTTTTACTTCAATTTTTCCTACATAATAGTTAATGATTTTGTTGATTTAGTTAGTTTTATCATTGAACAAGATGAAAAAAATGATTGATTTGAAAGGAAAAAACTTCTAATATTTATTATAAAATTTTCATTTTCCTTGTTTCATGTGTTAGATGTAAATTTCCTGAAGATGAATGGCATATTAATATTTTAACAACCGTTCCACGGTCTTTTCAAGTTTTACCCCCATCAAGGAGAAAAGTTTGTAACGGAGATATCGGTACTAACACTTCATTGGTTCTTAATTGGAGATATTGTGGGCAAAACTCTACATTGTGAATCTGCTGGGATATATTATTGCATTTCACTTTCATCTTTTAATATTTCTCCCTTGAAAAATGAGACCAAACCATCTGTCAGTACATATTACTTCTTTTAAAATATCTCGGTAAATAGAAACTAGAAATAAATTTTAATGATTTAAATTGATACTATCTTACTATTATTTAACCTTCAGATTAAGGCCTGTAATTATTTAAAAATAAGATAAAAAGTGATGGTTATAATAAGGATGTTGATCACTAATGATTGAAATTCATTGACGTACCACATTGTATAAGGCTATTGCTCTTACGTTTACATTATATATTTACCCATACACATCAATTAAGTTCTCATTCAAAAGCAATTGAATACCGATGAAAATGATGTGAACAAATTAAAAAGGGGAGCAGGCATAGACTTGAGAGTTATCAAACATATATTGTATCCCCACTCGTCCTTGGTGAAGTTGTTTAAAGTAACTAGGATACGATCTTTGAGTACTGATTGGAACTAAATAAATGTTGAGTTTACCCAAGGCATCTATTTCGTCTTGGGCGAGAATGTTGATAATTTATTTGAGTTTCATTCAGACTTTTTCGAAGATAGTGTCAAACTCCTTTATAAGTTTACAAAGAAATAACATGATGAGAAAACATTTTTATTTTGACCGATATGATCTCGTGATCAATTAAAGTTATTTGGCTCCTGTCATGGCTATGTAGAGGATAAAAGATTTAGATTTGGGGAAACATTTGTTTGGTTGCATGATGCATTGAGAAAAGTTTAATTTAAAATATCAACAAATTGGGTAATTAGCTTGGGTCAAGGTGCGATGTTTGTATATCAGACAGACAAATTAAATGTTCATACTTCAATCAGATTTTTTAACTATTGGCATGTTAAAAATAAAAAAATGAAGGGCCATAGGGTATTTTTCCATCTTTGTTATTCTATGATGTAAATCGAATCAATGCAGTTTATTAGGTGCATGAGACTGTGCTGAATGTTGAATGCAGAGCTTCTTACAAAATACCCAAATGTCTCAAGCTCAAAGTAACAATAAAAATGTACTGGTTAAAATGCTCAGTTTTTAGAAATATTTAGAAAATACATGAAGATTTATTACATGATCAAAAATAAAATATAATACTGTCATTTGTGTAGGCTTTAATATTAATGTTTTTCCAGTTAATGCAGTTCAAATTCAGCTGCATGAAAAAATATTTTGATACATCATAATTTTAATATAAAATATAAAGGATTTCCTTCTCACATTTATGTATAAAAGTTTCCAGGATGTACCTATGTAACTTCACAGGAATTGAATTTAAGGATGATTTTGTATTAAATCTTAATAGTGTATAAAAAAATGCAGTTAAGGAATAGATGTAACTGATATTAAGATGTACATATCAATTTAATTTCTTGTTAAATCATGCCATATAAAGAATGATGTTGGAGTGGGTTTCACTTGACGGATTGTTACTATTTTCAGTTTTTTTAATGTAAAATAGTACCAAATTTCTTCTCTATTTAAACAGTTTAAAATCACCCCCTTGGTCTTGCATTCATTGGATTACGTTACAGAATATCCTGTTTCTTCACATGATGGTACATCATTTTATGATTTTAAAGTGGATGTTAAAAAATCAGGATAAGTGCCGTCAGAAGTACTTGTATAAATAATTTACTCATATTAAAGTTTATCTTTGACATATAAATAGTGATCATGAATTGTACCTAAATTAAGCCATCCTAGTTTTACACACCTGTCATTACTCAGCTATCACTGATACAGGTAGTTTAAAGATGAAGATGTGGTCTGATGGGGTCCTGTCAAGGTTTTCTGTAGAGAAAATGTTTGTTTTTTATCCAAATATGGGTTTCAGTTAAATAGGAATCATATGCAATGAATAAAACAAAGATTACAAAATTTTATTTAACTCTTTGAATTCAATGTTTAAGATTCTTATTGTTCACATTACCCTGGTATTTAAATTGTAGAAATGATTTTGAAAAGCTTCAGAAAGGTTTATAATTTCTAGTTGTAAAATCATTATTTGATAAATATGGATTTCAGTTTTGGCTGAGGTTTTAAGATTAAATCTTCATCCAAATTGACTTGCTTTAGCAGACATAAGTTCTCATTATTTAAGTGTATTTCATTCTATGGTTAACCATTTTACCACTGGACACGGTTTTAAACAACACATAATACACAAGGCTTTTGAAGGCATTTACATTTGAAATTGAATGATTAATTTATATATTTTTGCTTAAAAAATTTGTATTTTTTTTTTTATCTTGGAACAGCTGTTAGGTCATTGGTCCTGACAGACAGAGGAGTATTTGAAGGAAGAAATAAGATTTCAGATTGCATATGTGTCTAAAAAAAATGTCAAACTGCAGCCAACATTGAAAATTTTTTAATATTAAATGGGTTTTTCATGGTTTTGAATGTTTAATGAGTTATCTTCAAAGCACCTTCAAACAACTTCTTGCATGAAATTTTTTTAGTATAAAGTCGGTGAAATGAAACCACCAGTTTCCCATTACAGGATATAAGTACATGATGCAGGACTATTTTATGTTAAATATCTGTTAAATAGAATAACTGGTCTTACAGAGTTAATGACTTGCCTATAAAAATTATATTCTTACATAGGAAAAATGAATATTTAAGTGAAATTTATAAAAAAAAATGTTTAAAAAATATTTTAGACATTAATGGTAGAATAATGAGATTAAAGAATCATACAGTTAAAAGCAGCTTGTTTTATTGCAAAATACGAAAATTCTCATAATTTCAAAATAACTCTACTTAGTTTGATGATAAGCAAGTTACCAGAAATACCTACTTATTTAATGCATTCTAAATGAGTATGTTAGGTGCATTTATTTGTCTCAGTCAAATTTCAGTCCAAAATTTTGCTTTTTCCTTATTACAGCCAGAATTGAGTAATGAATAGACACATAGTGGTATAATAATAATTATACAATATGATATAAATATAGTAAAGAATAAGTTCCTTTTTATTTCATTTGTAATGTGAAAATCTTTATTGGATTACATGTAAAACCATAAAATTATGGGGAGGAAGATTTTTTACAATTATTATTTCCAATGTCAGGTGCACTTTAACAATTAAATATAATAATAAAATAATTACATAATGTTAATAAAACATTTCTGAATCATATTCATATAATTCTTATACTGTGACTTGTGGCAATGTTAATCAATGTAAACTGTATCCAAAAATTTATTGATGAAGTAAACTTGTACAAATATTTTGTTTCTGGCCCAGGGCCCATTGATTACAGAACAAATTTGATATGACGATATTGACAGTGGTTTCTGCAGGCAACTTGTCTCTTCCTCTTACTGTACCATCTTAAGGTGACCAACAAATTTCTTATCTGTGTCTGCAGGGCTTAATAATGTTACATAATACTATGTGATGCTCATTTCCATTTCTTGACTGAACAGGATATACTGTCTGGTTAAATTCACTGCAAAACAATTTTACTGGACTAGTTCAAAGCTTCAGAACAGTAAGAACAATTCTTGTATAGAATTAGAAAAAAATGTGTATAAAAATTTATTTTTAGTTGAAAATTAAAATTTTGAACAGCTCTCTTGAGAAGCTGATTGATTAAAATTGCTAATTTGTAATTTATATGAAATTTGAACATGTTGAATAATTTAGGGAACTGTTTGCAGAGTTATTGTTAACAAAGACAGAATTTTTTAAAATCTTTGATTTAAAAAAAAAGTTTTAAATTTAAGCATTTAATTGTGAAAAAGTAGAAATTGTAGTTTTCTTTATGCTTTCTAGTTGACCTTTTCTCAAAAATAAATTCATCAAAATGGACTATGTTCATTTTAATTGAGGAATATAATGTATATACTTCTTCTAGACACACTGTTCTGTAGAGAAAAGTGAGGATTTCCTTATCTGGAGGACAAATCTCCTTCCTGAATTGTACATCATCTTCTTGGTCAGCAATTTGTTTACTCTGTCATCTGTATAATTACCGATGATAATGTCTTGTCTTTGTAAAGTGTTACTACCTATGAGCAGTTAATGATAGCTATAATATGTATATGTCCTCCGGGCATCTTGGTCGTCGTCAACTCTATATAGGTAGTGGCTTGCTGAAGATGACATGTTCCTAATGTGTGTTTGCGATCCGCCCTAATCATAAACTAATAATTACACCAAGCTGTCATATTTGTTTCAGGACCATGACGACTTTGATGAATATGGTCCCCTTGTTGTCGACACTTCGGGCCACTTAGACGATGAAGTACCAGTGCATAAGGAAAGTAGTTCCTCAGTTGTGACAGGTGAAGTTAAGGATACTGCCTGTACTAATAATAGTCTTACGGAAATTAATTTAAACACCGCATCCTATTTAGGCGGGAGTGGATCTAATTCATCGTGGACGACTCCTTTATCATCATCAGCGCAGCTCAGTCCTAGTTCAATCAGTGCAAGTATTTCTGCGGCAAAAACCCACAGAAGGGGGAAAAAGGTAAGCAGATTGAATGATGTTGATTTTGCAAAACAGTAGGTTTTGTGGTGGATTAATAAATAGTGTGTGAAGAATTTCCTAGCAGTTTCTCATTGACTCTTGTTAATGGTCGTATGGTTTACACTTTGTGAGTTTGTGTGTTCTTTGCTTTTCAACACTGAAATTTTTCACATCTCTTTTATTTAAAAGAGTTACTAAGCAACTTTTATATTTACCTCCATTAACCCATTAAACCAGTAACTGTTGTCTGTAATTTCACTTCTTTTAAACTGATGTTTCAGAATAAAGAATAACTCTTGCTATTCTGTCAAACTTGCATCAGCATTTAGCAGAATGTTGATGATGCAATGTTGAAAACAAACTAACCAAGCTTTTGATTGAAACTTACTTCAAAAAACAAAATACGATTTCAATTTTTTTAAATGCAAATGTAGAAAAATGGAATTATTTTCAGAATCACGTTAAAGATGACACAAGTACTGATGAAAACCATGATGAGAATGAAAATAAGGTATTGTTGGAAGTCTCTGCGACATGTAAATGATGTCGTTCTATATATGCACGATCAAACTAGATTCATGAATGCATAATCGTCCTCTTATTACCCCCCTTTAGGCTATCTCACGGCATGTTTTGCATGAATGTAACTGGTGGCGGAAACCAGATGATAAAGCACTTAATATATTTTTGATTATCCATACATTTGTATCATAAATATGGCTTTTTTGTCACGCTTCATTGATTTTGTCATCTTTGATTGCTTATATTACTACATACATCCTGCATGATTGGCAAACAAGTCATTAGATTGTGTTGTTTTTATAATTGAGCTGGTATGGCGTAAGTTTTTCACAAATTTTTTGCATTCCTTGATAAATTGAAAAAAAAGAAAAAAGTTTAAAGATTTTACTTAAATTAAGATCATAAAGGGTTTGCTTAAAACTTTAAAGCAAGAAATTCCATATGCATTTTTAAAACTTTTTGCAAAAATCTTATTTTTATGGTATGATTCAAAATTTTAAATTTTGGTAGAGATGTTATCATTTCTGATGTATTAGGTAGAATAAAAATGCAAGTAAAAAATTTTGAATTTTGTATGTTTCACCCTAATATCAAAAACATTTATGATACAGCGCAATCTGGTGACAAATTTCCTTTTCTCTACAGTTAGCATGTTTATATTTAACATAGATAGATACATAAATATAGATAAATAACACAGAAGTTCAGGGTCAGTTTTATTACAGTTATGACCATCAAAACATGACTTGTCTGATTGAACATGTCATCTCTTCTACTGTTCATATTCAAATCAGGACATCATATTTATTTTGCAGCCAAATTGTTTTTTAGTTTTCAGAAGCAGTTTGAGTGTTATTGGCTAACAGGTTTTTTGTCTAACATTTGATTCTATCCCATCACTCACTAAAGTCTTATTTTGTCAACCACTCTTTTTCAAAATCATTTAGCCATTTTTGGTAGAGATAGATCTATAATGCTGTTGATTATGAAAAATGGGAAGTACTTTCTGAAAAAAAGACTCTGGATTTTTTTTATCAAAAGTTGGTGGTTATGACCATCCATCCCATAATATCACCTGTAACTGCATGAAACTAAAATATCTTTAACCAATAATCCCAAGGATTAGTATTAATTGGGACAAAAGATTAACATGTATTGATGTTTAAGGAGATTAAGATATTTTTAGTTGCTGAGGGTATTGTTTCTGAATTTATAATCTTAGTTGGTGCCCAGGCTTGTTTAGTAGAAATCAATTTAATCCTTTTAATCCATCTTACATCCAAATCTTGTTCTGAATAATTTGATAAAACTGAAATGACATTTAATCTAATTTAAATAGTACCAATTGAAACGAATAGTAGGTTAATACAAATTAAGGAGTAGGAAGTATAAGACATTTTGCACCCATTTAAAACTGAAAATTTTATCAAAAAATCTTAGACAAGTACATGAATGTTGACATTGAGTGGAAAATATGCCAAAATTTGTTCTTTATTTAAAAATAAAGATGTGTCAGTAAGTGAGGTATTTTATAAATAGTGGACTATACACTGTCTTAAAATAGAATTCTTGTTAAAGGAACACCTCACATTGTACAGTTTCATCCCCTTAACATCAACTCTTCAATTTTACTGACGGGTCATTCAATGTTAAATTTTGTACTTTATTTGAAAGTGTAATTGTCTCTCATCAGTTTCCTTACGTATTTTAACTGACAAAATAAATCTATGTGTCATCGCAATGAAGCAGAAAGATGTTTGACCGTGGACCGTAAAAGATGGAGTACTACGAACTCTCTCATCTTTGAGGAGAACAAAAATTCAACCAATGACATATCCTGGTATGAAGTAATCGGTAAAGATTAAAGGATTATGAATCATCTCTAATAAATGTACTTAAAAGCTTTTTACGTAAGATGGTTATTAAAAAAATTTAAAGCAGATATTTTTCAAAAAGTTTTTAAGAAAAATCAAAAGTATTTGTACTTGGGCAATCAGGTGATAATTAAATGATAAATTAATGAATTTATCAATCAGAATTTAAGTAGGAAGAGATACATCACTGCTTATGAAATATTCATGAATATTCATGATACAGTAACAGAGATGAGATTTTTGACAGTGGTACATTACAAGAGAATATCACATGATTTATATAGACTTCAGAAAGTTTCTTTGTTTGGTTGAGAATGTATCTTTTATTACGTGATGTGAGTTTTAAGTCAGTTAACCTTGGCATCATTAAGAATTCTGGTCCTTTGTTTAAACTGACTTTAAATGTATGCAGATGAATAAAATAAGTGGCAATAAAAGGAAAGCAACATTTTCTTGTTTAAATAAGTTGTGGTAGCAGGAAATTAAGAAATTTTGGAAGATTTTAATTTTTGATTATTTTGATTTGCTGAAAAAGTAGATATCTTAGAAGGATATTAATGGGGATCTGCCTGAGGAGGTAATGTTTACAAATAAATATGTGCTGAATAGGTCGGATGTTTGGAGATTTGTTCCATACCATGCAAACCTCCTGTTGATTATTTGGTTCAATCTTCAGGTTCAGTAGTTTTTAATATAAAGAAGTAAACTTTGCCTCTGAACACAAACTTCAGTTGTTTTGCAAAACTGTATGATGACTTCTGTAGTGCATAGTTCTGAATCCTAAGAGATTTTAAAAAAATCAGATCAATTTAAGAAATTAAGTCAGTTCATTAGCATTTTTAATAGGGAAGCCTTTCCTCTCTGTAACAGGTAAAATATTTACCCAGCAGTTATTGAAAGAATATTAAGGAAATTTTCCATTGGCAAATTGCGGGAGATTACAATATGACAGATATATCGACTTAATGACAAATTTGATAGGTGGTGCAAATACATTGTTTAATACTACAACCTTTAATAAGATGTGGAGAAAACTTTCTGAAGTTTCCTGCACACAGAAATTCAGCAATTAGAAACGTTTTATTTGAAAAAATGTTTGATTGGAAAACTAGTTTGATAGAATTCAATGTCAAGTTTGCAGTTTAGTTGGAGATTTATACAGAATTGTAGAATTAATTTGGGTTTAAGGAAAGGATAACTCCATAAGGTGTATGAAGCAGTACAATATTATATGTGTTGCATCTAATGTTATTATTGGAAACTGATTTGCATTAAGAAATAGTTTTTTGTAATAAAAAACAGTATAGCTGTATTATATAAATTCGTTCTGCTTTACAGATACTTCCATTAAACGGAGATGGTGAAGAGGCTATATATCAGTGTCCTATCTGCCAGGAAGTAGTTTCATCCTCACATGAACTCACTGTCCACATAAGAACTCACAATACCCAAACTGCAGCAGCTCAGTCCAATACCTGTACGATTTGTGGGAAAATTCTCAGTTCTCAAAGCTCTCTAGACAGACACATGCTTGTTCATTCAGGTAAATTAGTCAAGCAAATAAGAGTCAGAGCTTATACATTAAAATTGATTTGGGGGGTATCATCATCACAATCGCCATACCTTTTTAATTTTTTTTTTGCATATCACTGATAGGAAGATTGCCATCAATGATCCAAAACCCATGTCCAGAATTTAACGTATTCAGACCATAATTGACCACATGATTATAAAAAATAACTGGATTTTTTTAGAATAACCTAACATAATAACATGGGAAATAATCGGGAAACTTCGGAAATTACTATTAATTTATAATTTATCTTTTGATTATTTAAACATGTTAATAGATAATTTTTCTATTAAGAAACAACATGTATATTTTTAGAATGAATGAGGGAAATAATAATTTTCTCTATATTGTTCAAAAACGAACAAATTTGACAACCATTGCTATTATGGTCCGTATACTACAAGTTTCCCTTCTTACCTACTGACATCCATTTTATTGGAAAATCCCTGACATGAGGTTATTGGCCTAGACTATTAACAGTTATAAAAAAACCTACAGAAAATATACATACTGGTAACCAATATATATTGCTGAAATTAGAGCATTATAGTACACTTACATTTATGATTGATGCTGTAACAAAAATAATGTAAAGTAGAGGAGTGTATGATCTGTTGTATATCAACAACTGTTTTAACATAATTAGTCATAAATATGTTGTTATTTTACCAACCTATTATTAGCTAAATTACAATTACATTATACCAAACACAGCTCTATGAGATTCAGTCTTCTTAAGGATGTAATGTTACATAATTATAATTCCTTACATTTATTTTGATACACATATATATTTAAGAACATGCATCCTGATCAAAGCAAAAGAAATTATAATTGATGCAAAACCAACCACATCAATAAATTCATAAATTAGACCAATGAATTTTAAAATCATAAATCTGTTTTTTTAATCTGACAATCAAAGGGAGATAAATATGACATTTTTATTACAGGTGAGAGACCTTTTAAATGTAAGGTGTGCAAAATGTCCTTTACTACAAATGGCAACATGCACAGACATATGAGAATTCACTCCAAAGAAACTGACATTGAAGCACTTGGAACTAAAATCCGTAAAAAGACTCCAAACTTTAAACCAAAAGGAATGATTTTTAACCCGATGGACCTGAGTGGACCTTCGTTAAACATGTCTACTCCAATACCATCTAGAGATTTTTCACCAAAAGGCTTGAATTTTGGTGAAGGTTTATCACCTTCAAACTATTTAATGTCTCCTAAAGGACTGAAAAGGACATTTAACTTTGTTGATTGTTCACCTAGTAATTGGTCCATGCCAAAACGCCAACAATTAGAGGATAGATTTAATTCATCACTGCCACCTGAGTCTCTGGCATCCTTTATTCCTCTTGTTGTGCCACAAGAGCCAGCAAAATCTTCAGCAAATTTTGAAGAGAAGACACCAGTTAAAGAGGAACCAGAACATTCCAAAGTTACAGTGGCTGTAAGACAGGTATTGTTACGATATTTTGTAATTTGGAATAAATATTTATTGCTTGAGCATGTTGATACGGTCCTTTGAACAAACAACATCAATAGATAATAAACAGTGTCCTTGTCTGAATTAACATTACATAAAATATTTAAAAAAATATTGTCTGTCTGGCATATATTCCATATTCTTCCTTTTTAATATCATACAAATTGCAAAAGTCCGTCGAATTGGTAAGCAATAAAAAAGTGGCACCTTAACCAACAGATATATTTGATGCAATGATTTTAGAATGTTTTGATACAGTTAACTTTGGTAACTTGAACACTCATGGCAGTGTTTAGAGTTAAGGCAGTCATGGTTTTCCTAGGGATTAAAGTTTGACTGTAGTCAAGTAGTTAACCTTGTATTTATATAAACTGCAACTTTATCTTTTCAGCCAACGGATGAAGAAAGGGACCAGCTTCATTGTCCTGTGTGCAATAAAACATTCCTTTGTAAGTATGGATATCAAAGTCATTTAGAAACACACCCAGAACTGTCTCAACATTGTCAACAGTGCAATCTATCATTCCAGTCCAGTCGTGAGTTAGACATGCATAAATTAGTTGCTCATAGCAAGTCAAAACAGAACGAAGATGATGAAAAGAGCATTAAATCAGCAGCCTCTGAAGCAGTAGTTGGATTTCATGATCTCAGTTTTATGGATTTTTCCATCACCAAATTCCCACTTGTTGCCAAATCGTGGTGTGAAGAAAACCTCAGACAATCAAGCAGTGAATATCACAAGTATGTTTGTAAAGATTGCTCAAAATCCTTCCCATGCAAGAGTGCATTGATCATACATATACATACACACAGCCCAGAAAAGACAGCTCAGTGCCCATTGTGTGAGTGTGACTTTATTGACAACCAAGAGTTACATCTTCATATGACCAAGCACATGTCCGACAAAGCTTTTGATGAAGTTATGGATAGTGATGACATTGAAGAAGATAGTAATGACAATGGTGGAAGTATAACAGAACGAGTAGGAAAACATGACTTCCTGGCCAGCTTTGGTTTGGTCGCCGAGAAAAACCCTCCAGTAGAGAAGGCAAAGAAAGATAAATCAATGTCACAAGCTATTTTAAACATGGAAAAGAAAGAAAATAACGATTACTTTGCTAAACTGGGACAAGTTTTCTCACCATTCATTTCACCAATACATCCAACATTCAAAAAGAATGGAGAAGATATCAAAAGTATGGAAGAACTACAGAAACTCCTGCAGAGTTCAAATGGCATGCTTCCAGCTTTCCCTCCTGTTCCAGGACTAGAACACTTACATGGTATAAATCTGGCTCAGTTCTCTGCCTTTCTACCCTCCATGATTCCTTACAGTCTGGCATCACAAATGACACCCACCTTGGCAGCCATGATGAGTGCCAGTCAAATGATGAACGCAGCATTGAGCAATCGTAACTTATCTAGTCCGTTGCCCACTCCACCACCTAGTAGTAGCGAGAGCGGAAGTGGATCGTCTGGGGAAATGACCAGTAAAGGAGTGTTTCCATGTAAATACTGTGACATGCTGTTCCCCAACTACAGAGCATTGAAAGGTAATCTTCTGATAAGTGCAAACAAATATGTAATTTGTTATTCATGAACACAAAATTATATTTGAGTAAATTTTTCTTTATTTTGAATACAAGACATTTTCAAAATCAGTTTGAAATAGGAATGGAGATGTTAAATGACATATAGTCTTGCTACCATTTTAACTTGTGTTCAAGTCTTCTTCCTCAATTTATGAAAAAAAAATATAAAAAAAAGGAATTAAAGAAAAAAGAAATGTATTTAAGTTAATTTCCTCAAGATTATATACTCTAATTAATTTTTTGTACCTTTTATTAATTTTTCCAAATATAGAAGTAAGTATTCAGCATCAGAGAATTGTTGTAAACTGGTTATTATTTGTGCATATAATTACAACTCTCTTACCAATTGAAGGTCTTTTTTTGTTGTGCATCTTGATATAATCTGTATGCATATGTATAACACAGGAATGTAATTAAAAAATATATCATCCCACATATTACAATTATTTTCATTTCGTAAGCTAGAAACTAAATTGCAAGTGTTGAATAGATGAACAAAGAAATGCATAATTTAGAAAAATATTGTCTTCACTTAAGTAAAGATTTAACAGCATATGAAAAATTATTTTTGGACTGTTGTAAATCATACCTATTTAAAAGGTGGGAGTTTTCATTCATATTTTGTCTGATCAGTTTCCGAAAGTAACAAATGTCATCTTGATAGTTACATGAAGACAGCAACACAGATCAACATATGGTTAAATGGTTTTCAAATAAAAACTGCTTTCATTAAAATGAGAAGGAAAAATTAATTTATGAGTGTAAAAAGTAAGAATTAACATCTCATTTGCATGCAGATTTATCAAACTTGTCATCTCGTTAAATGATGGATCTTGTAGCTACCTAAGTTGCATATTATATATGATGTGTACTTCCTGTCAGTCTTATGAATGAATTTTTACATGCATGACAATCGCTTTTTATTTTATTTTATTTCGGGAATTTGAAATGCCTAATTGAATGAATTTTATTTTATTGAACCTAGACAAGTTGATTTTATAACCTATTTCCTACAGAAAATTGCATATGCTGATTTTTTTCACACCTACAAAGTTTGTGCCATTTGTTTATAGTTGATTGACTGCAGAGAAAAAGGCATTACCATACATACTTTTTACAGTTTTTGTTAATTTTTATTTTAAATGTTGTGTAAATGTTTCCAACTTATACTTATTTTTCTGTCTGTCTTTAAAATATTCAATTTCTAAACTTATCAGTAAATGTTGTTTCTATTAGGATTTGAATTTTTGGTCATACTCTTTTTGGTATACTAGATAAATGTACAAAAATTTCATACTTGGTTGACAAAAACTTGATTTGAATAGATATATATTCCTTTTGTAATCAATTGTTCTTTCTGGAAGTTTTATCATAAGCAGCTATATTAATATTTTTTTCTATTCCCAATCATGTTATAGATAAACATAACTTCAAGTTTAAGAGAGGGGCATTTAAAACAGATTTTTTAATCTGGGCCATTTTGTTGTAGGTCATACCCGTACACATCTAGGATTGTCACCCTATAAATGTAACTTGTGTAGTTACTCCAGTGCTGATAAGAGTACCCTGATTAGACATTTGAGAACGCACAATGGTGAACGTCCATTCCAGTGTCGTGTATGTGACTTTGCCTTCACTACCAAGGCAAACTGTGAAAGACATGTAAGGTAAGCACATTAACAGTTTTGCTATTGTTTCCCTGACTTTGTACCTTACAAAAAAGGTGCATTCAACTCACATCGCACCTGATAAGGTTTGTCAGTTCCCTGTTCAAGGTTGGTGGTTCTCTCTGGGCTTCCTCCACAAAAATATCTGGTTAAGCAAAGTTAAGATAAGAAATTTTTGTTTTGCCCCATATTGGTGAAATCATGCTGGAATCCACGGATTAAACCCAGGCAAATTTTAGACTTAGGAATTTGATACAATGTATTTGTATTATTTATTAATTATGATAAATTAACTGCTTTCCATTTTATGTATGCATGTTATGATTGAATTTTGCAGGAAGAAGCATGGTAAATTTATGAAGGATGATGTTGAGCAAGCAATAGGATACAATAAGTATGTAGTAGAAGATGGCAACTCATCTTTCCACTCACCAGATACTGTGTGCAAGTATTGTAATGTGGACTTTAAATTTTTTCGAGCTTTGAAACATCATCTCAGGTCTCACAGCAGTTGTCGCCAGAAGCCGTTTATCTGCACAAGATGTGATGTTGGATTTTCTACCAAAGCCAACTGCATCCGTCATCTTCAGAAACAGCACATTGAGATCTCAAACAACCAAATTGAACAGTACATCTCAGTCAAAGAACCATTCAGCATTGATGATAGCGACAAGTCCTTTGGTGATTCTGATGATGGTCTGCCACCAGAGATCAATGACAGAGCTACTCCTTCCTCAGTCACTAGTGGAAAATCATCAGTGCCCCCAGCAGCTCATACCACACCCGTGTTGTCTATGGGCACTCCAGCCAGTAGTCGAGCAGAAACTCCAGTTCACATCAAATCTGAGCCAGTGGAAGAAGATGATGTCATGCCATTAGATTTCAGTGTGAGGTCTGGAAGTAATACCCCTGTTGGGACCCCCTCCAAGAAAGACCATGCACCAACAAAAATGACTGATGAACCAATGGATTTGAGTGTTAAGAAATCGCCATCACCAGCTCCAGCTCAAAAGGTATTATCTTAGTCATTTAAAATGTCTTTTAAGATGTAGTATTGAATTGAGTTGTTAATGGATTGATTCAACCATATTGTGGGGACAGCATCTTTTATTCTTTTTTATGTATTTTGAAATGCTTGTTCATTTCATATTGTTTCCACAAGGCTTTGGTTTTGACAATAATTCAAGCAGAAATATAAAAACTACCTTTCATTAAAACAGTACAGTACCATTTAAAAGATTTATGTTTTACATTACAGTCAAATTTGCTGCAGCAGACCCGCATCATGTATGAAAACAGTGTGCACCAGTGTCAGTTCTGTCCGATGGGATTTTCAAATCCTCGAGCGCTGGAGCGCCACCTATGGCAGAATCATCCACAACTAGCTACCCTGCTTGATCCTTCCTATCTGAAATCATTATCAGGAATTAATCCTTCAGTGTCCGAGAAATTGAAACAAGCTGTCAATCTACGTCTTCCCGTTCAGCCTTCTTCTGATGGTCCTGAGAACAATGAATCAGCTAGGTCCAAGCTAATGGATAAAATAAATAACCTCCAGGCCATGAGGTTAGAAAGAGAGATCAAAACAGAGCCTTGCTCACCAAGTACATCAGGTAAAAACACTGGCAAATATTTTATTTACTTACTAATTAAATATGCAATTTCAAAAAATGAAAATGAAAATTGTTTATTCTATATGCAACAGAATAATTTACAAATTTTAATTGTTTTAAGAAATTTATTGTCATTGTCAGGGATGTATCTTGCTCATCCTGTACAGGTCATTGTATAATTTTTAACTGTTATGTCAAAAGTTTCAATTAATTGAATTTCTTTATGCCTAGCTGTTTGGTAGGATATTGTGTAAGTAATAATAGAAAAAGATTGTTGAATGTTTGAATTTTCAGTTAAATTACTGATTAGTTTTTATTTAGTCAAAGGGAGACAACCTGTTATTTTTTGCCTCGTTTATTTGTGTTTGATTTGATAGTTGTTTGATTTTTTTTAAGTTGTTCATTTGTCATTTCTTTTATAGTTGCTGTTTTATTTTTCATGCTTACCTATTTACTTTTATAAGAATTTTTGTAATCATATTGAAAATCTATCTTCCTTGATAATATTCGAGAGAAAAAAACATGGATGTATTTTAATAGAAGTGACTTGAGTAGAAAATAAAATATTTGATAATTTTGTTGTAATACATTGTTTGATTGTTATATGCAAAAAAGGAAACATTTTACAATGAAGTACAGGAAAATTAAAACTCAGCTTTGTGTCAAATGGTCAAGGAAAAGTTAGTGAAAAGTTACACAATTAAATCGTTAAATTTTTTCATCGTTGTGAATATTTGTATTTATAAATAACAGAAAGTTTTAAAATTGTTATTCTTATCTTTTATTCTTTGTCTTGCAGGTGTTGAAAATAGTGATTTAGCTTCTGTAAATAGAATTTTAGAATCTGCAAACAACCACCATTTTCAGTCATTTTTGTTGCGTGATGGACCAGGCAGTATCACAAATGAGTTGATGAGGTCTCATTTGAACATGTTAAGGCAAGTTCAAGAGAGGAGCATTCATGATTCTGAAAACAGAACCCCAGACAAGAGAATCGATGGTAATGACTCACAAAGTTCAAGGTCAAGGACAGACAGCAATGAGAGACCTGGTATAAATAGCAGAGACAGTCCAGACATGGTTATGGATATAGGAGATCTACCAAAACAGGTATGTCAGAAATATATGGAACTTTACATGCTGGAGGATCGCTTTAAGCTTGCTATATCACAGGTTTTGTTATATCGCGGATTCTTGTGCTATTTCAACTGAACTTTGATGTTGTTGCCATTGGAAACATAGCAGGATATAATGAGCTACCAGTATATATTTAAAGTAGAGGAAAATTAAAATTTAATTTATGTAAATACCATTTAAACTTTAATTAACCTTAGAAGCAATTTTCAACTTATTTCATTTGGATATTGTCTGACCTGGTTCATAAAAAAAGACTTCTCCGAGGAATTTGAAATACTGGATATTTTCATTATTGCACTCAATGCTTGATGTATTATATTACATTTTTAGCTTGAGAACTTTGCCAGAATGGAGAAACAGAGATCTCAGTTTAATATTCCTACAACAGTTGAAAAATCTAAACTTGAAGATAAACAACAAAACACAGTGAAGAAGAAGAGAAACTCATACGCTGACTCACCACATAAACTGCAGTGTCCGTACTGTACCAGGACTTTCCCATGGGTTAGCTCCCTAACCAGGCATTTGTTGACCCATACTGGTGAGTTCACAATGCAGGCATATAATATATATAATATAACTATCTTTATCTTTAAATTTTTGCTTTTAGACAAAATGATAGTTGAGGTAGAAAACCTTGCAAACAGAAACTGTATAAAATTATCATTAATTTATTATAAAAATGATGAAAACTTTTTGTAAACCAATAAATGTCAAATGAACATAAACAAAATTTTTATCAGAAAATGCAAAAGTTAGCAATGGTCTTATTATGAATAGATTAGTGAATTTGTTTAAATCAATATTATCATATTTTATCTTGGGATGACTGTAAATATTTTCTTAACTCAATGAATGCAGAAAAATTTTCCAAATAAATTTAAATTGGAAAATTCAGGAGAAGTTATTCTATATAACATGAGTTGACTATATTAATTTATTTTCATTATGTATTTTTATAAATTGGAATTTTTTATTTATAGGCCAGAAACCATTCAAATGTCCAAGATGTCCTGTGACATTTTCTACCAAGTCTAACCGAGAAAGACATTTGATTCGTAAACATGGTGTTAATATGTTGGACCCTCTGTCTCGCCAAACAATGGACCGCCCATACAAATGTCATCTTTGTGTATTCAGCTCGTTTTCTACTCAAGGTAGGCAAAAATTTGGAATGAAAATATTAGACAAAAATAAGAATTAATGATTTATTTAATGATAATTATGAATTTGGATTTTATTGGAATCTACTCTTTATAATGAGATAATTCATTTTTACTATTCATCAAAAAGTTTTAGAAAATATTATATTGATATTGATATTTATGATGTGTAAATTTCTGAGCCAAAAACTAACCTTACTGGACCTTCTCCTCTCTGTATATTTAACCTTGTTATACAATTCTTACAGTTTAACTTATTTCTTCATAGGTAATTTGCTGAAACATTACAAGGAGAGACATCCAAACAGCCCCCTTCCAGAAGCATTAGCAGAACTTGACCGTGTTGTTACTGTTGGTATGAGTAAAACTATACCACCAGAGGAACGTGGCACCACTGGATCTAATAGTTTTTATGATAGCAATGATAGCAGTTATTTGGCCGAGGAACAGATGAATAAATCAATGGTAAATTTGGGTTAGAACAAATATCTGTAATACTTACTGAATAAAACTTTTGTAGGTATTTCCTATACAGTGAAACCTGTCTAAGCTGAACACTGAGAAAAACGAAAACCTGTCATAACCAGACTGATTCTTAAGTCCCTTTATACAAGTTTTTATTTGTTTTTAACCCGCCTAAACTTATCACCTGTCTTAACCCAACATTTCAAAAGTCCAAAAGGGGTTCAGTGTAGACAGGTTTCACTGTACATTTTTACCAGATTAAGTATTAATTTAAAAGAGAAAATATTTTTTACACATGGATTCTACTAGCAAATTCTGTTCCATTAATTCGTCATCATATTATTGATTGGAAACAAGATTTGAATAATTTATGGTTATTTAGTTGCAGCTTGAAGACTGTACCATTAGCTTGAAAGCAAAATCTATCCATTTTATTTGATAATTTGTAAACAAAAAAGACTACCTTTACATTTATCAAAAAATCTTAATTTTAATTTGTAGGACAGGGAAAGAGCAGACGACAGATTGATATCTAGTACTCGCTCGGAACCAGATGAAGAGGACTTAGATATAGATGAACCGATTGACATGCAGCGTACTGAAGATATTCGACCATTTATTGGATCTGGTGAAAAACAACTCAATCCAGAACGAGACAACTACAATGTGGATAAAATCACCGAATGCTGGAAATGTGGGGAAAAATTTGTCTCTCGTAAATTATTGGTACGTCACTTGAAGGAACACAACATTGATCTTCCATTTAAATGTTACCTATGTGATGCCTCCTATTTCAGCCGAATGGAGTGTCTTCACCATCAAGAGAAGAGTCATTCATCTGATTGGTCCATTCTGAAAGATAAAAATAAAGTGGATGACATTGGAGATTTCTCAAAGCATATGGATAAAGTAGTTGAGAACAATCTGAACAAGGTTGACCAGGATGTAGTGTTGGAGATCCCTGGACAGAATGCTGATGACCCCAAAATGGAAGTTGTCTCTGCTGACTACATGCAGCGTAAAGTGTACTGCTCACTTTGTCCAAAGAGGTTCTGGTCACTTCAAGATCTCAGGAGACACATGAGATCTCATACAGGTAAGTAACAAAGTTATTTAATAGCAAAAATTATTATCTTGGATATCTAAGAGTATTTTTGTTTTAGAGGTGGGAGTAAAGCATGATTTGTTTTATGCTGTTCATTAACTTGAGTTGGTCAGTCTCAATTAAAACATGTTTCTCAATCTTGATACTACTTCACATACTGATATTTTCAGTAATGTATTGAATAAATTGATTATAACAAGGGTATAACATTGATGTATCCCAGCAGAGTGCTTTTATAAATATTATTTTAGATTAAAAATTTTTTACTCAAGAAAACATTGTTAATTGCAGGAGAGAGACCATTTGAATGCGACATATGTCAAAAGAGATTCACCTTGAAACACAGCATGATGAGACATCGTAAAAAACATGCTGAGTCTGGATCATTGAGTCCAAGTGATGACGAGGGGGAAACTAATAATGCTGGTGATGACTTGTCGTCTCAGAAAACAATACAACGGCCAATACTACCTCGACTATCTATGCCACTAACTGTACCAACAATGACCATGCCAGTCATGCCACCAATGTCACTTAATACAAATGTTAATGGCGGAGAAACCGTTGGGGTATGTACAAATTATTGTCTGATATGAAAATCCGCTCAGAGAAAGTTGATTCTGTATAGGAAGTATTTTTTGCTACTGAATTATTAAAGCAATTCTAAATACTGTCTTCAAGTTTAAACTTCAGTTGTCCTGTATTTTACAAATGAAAAAGAATTTCTCTGTTATTCTGAGCAGTTATATATCATTATTTTGTATATCAGAGAATGTTCACACACATTGTTCAAAGGGAGATAACAAGCAAAATTTGTTGAAGATTTTATCATGTAAAATAGTTTTTTTACTAAACTGTTATGAATTATTCAACATACAGATGACACATGAGATTGATATATAAATCAGAATCTGATCATTCGTTAATTTCTTAGTAAGGAATATTTGCTTTTCATTAATTATAATTAATGTGATCATTTTTTTAACATTATAGGAAAGCCGTGGACATTATTCCCTGCCACCAGTCATATCTTCTACACCAACACCAACTGCTTCTACTGTCTCAATAGCCTCCCTTGTAGGAAAAGATTCTACTGCTGACATGCTTCATAATCTCCTCGGTGTGGATGTGTCATCCATCGACCAAATGTTAGATTCTGCTGATTCTGCTGCTAAATTACTCGGGATGAGTAACTAATTCCGCTTACTAGTTATTTGAAATGGCTGTAGCTGTCCATCTGGCTTTGCTAATCTGGAAAAGGACTGGAAAGAATTTTTATCTTTATAGCAATCTGTGAGACTTTATAGTATATCATAATCAAGATGTTTGAAAGACAAAGTGAATAAGGACCATTCTGTCTTGTATCTTCTATGTCTGACCATATCTTATGCTCAGTGTCTGTCATTTTGGAATGAGTGCTAAACTATTGTTGTAACTGGAGGTTGCAAGAGATAAATTAATTATGTAAAAGACTTTTCACACCTCTTATGACTTATAGTTTAAGCTCCCTTGCTTTTGCTTGAAAACGAAACATTTTTGAAATGTTTATTTGATAGGTTGTGTTCATTTTGATGAAACGTCCATATTTGTTGTGTTCATAAGTTCATAGAAAGATTTTTTCCTTCCTGTGAATCATATTTAAAATATTTGCTCACATTTGAAAAATGCAAATTAAAGTTGTGAAATTGATAAGTGGAGAGCTCTTAAATTTTGAATTGTAACAGATTTGTGCATTTGAATGTATAAATCAATACTGTGACATCAAGTCTCATTATTATAATAGGTTAGCTTACAAAGTTTAATTAAATTTGAGAATACTGAGAAAAGAAAAGACCCTTTTACTGATGCTGCGTTCCTGCTTTTGACGGGTGTAAGAAATTCGACATCACAATAGTTCTGACGTCGTATTTGAATCCGGCGACGTCATTTTCCACCTAAAGTAACGCAGTTTCAGTAAAATGGTCTATTCCTACCCATACTCTTGGAAATTATTTTTAATTGGAGTTTCAGATGATAAAAATGGCTGTAATTGGTTGCTGATGATATTCTGTGATAAATTGTACATATTTTATTGTTTAATAATCAGGGAGGACCTATCTGTATAATTATTTCATCCTGATGTACATATGTTATATTCACATCTTTACATTAAGTAGAATTATGGAGAGAAGAATTGGTGTTAAACAAATTTAGAAATAGTGAAAATTAAATATATCCTGTAAATTATCAGGTTTGACTGTTCTTAAGTTGATAGTGTCGTTATAATCTAGTATTTGATAAAAGTCTTCCTAACAACTTGATTGGTCAATGTGATCAAGATTTTTTGATAATGTAGAGATTTTTGAAAGCATTTGCAGTGGATTTCTCAAGAATTTTCATTCCATTTTTGTAAATTGCATATTTATTTGTAGATTACTAGCCTCTTTCTGAGGACTGTTTAATGACGGAGGTGTCACCCTTTGTAATGAATAAGTAGGTGTAGTTCTATAACGTTTAATTAAATATTAAAGATTTGTTGTTTTTTTGCTCTGTGGCAATCTATTTCAATCATATTATACTAGTCTTCTCTTTTTTTACATTAAAGTCTTTAACAATAGAAAAAAACATTAAAATTTCCTGATGGTCAATCTGTATGTTTATATCATTTTGTTTGAGAGAACAGACATAACTGAGATTTACTGAAATAGATTTACAGATTTGCAGAGAACTTTATTGTTTATATTTTTGGAATTTATATATTCTAAAATTGTCTATTGTTAAAAGCATGAATCTTTTAAATTGTACATATTAGTTATAAATGTTTTATATTTATTTATTTTACTTTGTTGATTTTATGTAATATATATATTTTTCTTTTTCTCTTTTTGAGGGAAGAACATGACTTTTTTGAAAAATGCACATTTTATATTTTTATTAAATTTTTAAATAGAAAATGGCTGGTGTCCATTGTCTGATAAAGCAAAATATTTTCAGAACTTAGTTTTGGATTGGAATTTATTAACATCATAAAAATTTTATTTTTTTGAAATGGCATTCCACATACTTACCTTTTACTTTTTATTAAATTTAAAAACATATATGTATTCAAGTGATAAAATTTAAACTTGATATTGAGAATTTGACTTTCCAGTAGATTTAATACAAAAAATTATAAGTTAAATTATCAAGTAGTATATAGACATATTTTTCACACATAAAGCACATTGTTGGCATACTTTTTTGTGCAGGTTCAGGTCAGTTTTCCACATTTTGTTTTTGTTGTGAAAATGCACAAAATTTAAAGGGAAGTGGAATTTATTCTGTTTTGGGATGTCTTAATCTATGATAAACATACATATAGTTTTGTCTGATAGAGTGTGAAAGTTTAAACTTAAACATCCTTAAAAAATCAAATTTGCCTGAAAGAAAATGAATGACATGAATCAAATATAGAAAAATTTTATGTAAAGATTGAGATGATTTTTTGGACATTTATAAAAACAGGCTCTTTTGTAAATATTTGCTATTGATAGTTGTCTCAGAATTCAAGTGCTTGTTAAAAGTAAAACTTACAATTCTATCTATAGACATGATGACATTCCCTTAGATGGAAACATTCTTATTTTAGTTGTAGATTTATTTGTTTTACATTTTTGTGTGTTCGTTTTAAATAAGTTACCAGTATTTTGTTCTGTCCAGGTGATGTTGTAATAAACATCTATCAATTATGTCTTTCTTTTATTCCCACTTTTCGTAACCAGGTATGCATCCATAATTTGGACTGCCTCAATGGTGTTATGGTTAGCGTGCTCACCTTAAGTGCAGGTTGTGGGTTCAATCCCTGGCCAGGTCAAACCAAAGACATTAAAATTGGTATTTGCAGCATTTAGGAGTAAGAGCAAAGACTGGTTGGCCCAGAGTCCGAATAATGTGTCTGGCTGTTACTTTCATAAGCTAGTACGTTAAAAATCTAGCTCAGCATGTCAGTCTAGTACAAAGCAGGGTTCATTCATCATCACTCATCATTAATATGCTTTCGTCCTGAATACGCTAAATTTCACCTTTATAACTATAAATTATACTGTCCAATATGGGAGACAACTATAACAAATTCATACATACAAAAAGACTGAATCACTCCAGTCTTAACATGTTAAAACTGACCTGAAATAAATGGAATGGGTCTTTCACTGCTACTTGTTTTACATTGTATACTTATTGGCTGATTGTTGTTCCATTTGAATATTTTCTGAACATTTGCACTTAAATGTTATGAAGCCAACCCTTCCACCACATCAGTTCAGGCAGTAGTTGAAATACTGAAACTGTTGGTGAACTACTGGTGCCCTGTTGTGTCCCTTACACCTCCTCTCTCGTAATTTTGCTAATTGTTGAACTTGTTTTCGTCCTGAATATGCATATTTACCACTGGATGTTAAGCAACCAACAACCAACCAACCATCAATACCTAGAAATAAAAGTGAAATGCTTTGTTTTAAAAGAAGCACCAACAATATGGCAGACCTCACAGCACAATATGAACTAATTATTTACGCTTGGGCTCCTGTTAATGAACATGGCCTGGATCAATTGGCTTTATTAATTTGTCTAAATAGATGTTCAAAACACCTAGTGATCTTGGAATGGTGTGCATGAATTGGAAATGACCATGTTATCTCTCAAATGTCTTGGTATGTCAGAGATTTACTCCAGACCTGGTCAGCCTGAGTATTGCACTTACTGACTTGTCAATATGTGTGATCTCCACACACCACAATTCTTTGGTTTCTTGGTGCATGTGATGCAATATCTTATAACAATTTCCCCTGCTTTACTTCCAACGGTATGTGTCAAGCAAAACTGCCATTGTGATATAATGCACGTTGGCATTTGTACAGTTTATGTTGATACTCTGATTTATTAAGGCATTACAAAATTCTGAATAGGGCTCCCTACCTGACTGATCAGTTGTTTTTATATGACTGCAAAAATTTTGTGGTCGTATTATGTTATGGGAATGTCAGCGTCGGCGCCGGCGTCCTGCGTCCGTAGACAGTTAGGTTTCCGTTCAATAACTTTAGTTCTATT
>JARWCS010000007.1:2499132-2518635 GCA_034783895.1 Geukensia demissa | reverse complement strand
GTTCGGTATAATAAAACAATTATGGCCCTAATAGTCGGTGAATATCCAAAATTGTCAACCTCACTAAGGTTATTTCCCTGAGGGCTTTATATTTCCTCTCAGGGCCATAATTGTATAATGTAAGAGCATTTCATACAGCAGATAGATACAGTTGGAAAACAAAGCAGGTAATTATGGGTAAAGTATTCAATTCAAAAATAAATCAACCAACTTTTATTGTATCATACAATTTCACATATATCGATGTTTCGTAACCCCAATTTTGCCATGATGATGTTAATGAACACGATGTGATTAAAATAAAAATGTAGTTTTTTCTTCTTTTTCATTTCAAGTCAAACCAGATATCAAATGCACAGCCATCAACTAGTCAGCAACAGAATCTGATGGCACCATGTCAGGACTGTGTTGGGAACAATAATCTGCCCTATGACATTGCTCAGGGCTATAATCCAGAACTAACGGATACAGACAATCCTCAGTACTATACCATAAATAATACACTTTTTAAAGCACACTATGATAGGGTAGTTAGACAAAAGACTACATTACAGTATCCAAATACATGATATAATTATGTAACTTTAGTTTTATATTGTCTCAGATGAAGTCAGTAAAGCCAGATATAGGTATTACTTTGCAGCAGTAACCATGGCAATTTTGAAGCATTTAAAATTTCTTAATTTATTTCATCAAGGTCAATCATATTTACTGCTCATATAGTTCTGAACATAAACAGCTACCTTTCATACCAAATTGAACAGCTACATTTCATTATAATTTGAACATCAGCCATTTCTGTCATAAAATCTGGAAAAGTGACCTTTGATAGAAGTAGTACCCAGTACCACGGCCATAATGACTACCCCCTGAAACTTTAGTCAGACATTTTATAATGCAAAACAAAAAATAGAGATATTATGATTGAATAAACTTACCTTTTGTTTAATTAATTCAAATATGAATCGTATAAAATCTTCAAAAATGTCTCAAACAGGGGTCTTGGCTGTGTATGCCTTCTCCAGTTATGACAATTTCAGATATGTGAGCTTGATGTTTAATATCACTGTTATTTCAGATTACAGTGATTGTAGAACAAAGAAAAATTGTTTAGAGTTGTTGTTAATTTACTTTTCAAATGTATTTAATATTGTCTTACCTAAACAGAAGATCTCTGGCTAGATATTTAGAACGAGATCTGATCCACATGGACATCGGCAGGTGTTTAAAGTCTAAATAACACCACATTTGGACTGATAACAGATACATATTCATAACAATTACATCCAAAGATACATTTATGAAGATAGTCTGAAGTAGCCAAGCTTGGTTCCATTAATTTCATTCATCAATAAACATATTTCCAGGTGCAGTTATTTTGAAAATGTGAGTCATTAAATGAAGATGATAACTCAACTTGATGTGTCAGTTCATTGTTAAATATAAATTTCATGTCAGACTGCCAAATACATGTATCACAGGTGCTTGTCCTCAGAAAGTGTTTTGTTTCAATTTATAGGAAAAATATAATGTGTATGCAATAGTCTTTATTTGACAAATCAATAATTTGATATATCCTGCAACACTGTTAAATACGTGCAGGAAGATATGTTGTATTAAAATGTTGTTATTGCAGGACTTCAGTATTGCACACACAGAATTTTTGAATACATTTCAAAAATCTAGCATGATGATTTGAGGAGGTCTTAGATTAAGCCAATTTAAATCATTTAAGACCCTTGAGCTCTTGCTTTGGTGAAGGGTGCAAAAATCTGCAACTTGACAAAATAATGAGGTCAAAGTTCTTTGTTAAAAATACAGTTTTTAAATTAAGATTAGTTTTTTAGTCATTCTGCAAGAAACTGGGCAAAAATAGTTTAATATGCAAAGCTTGCTTTTCCTTTTTATAGGTTGATCCTATTTCATATATTTCAGTGAACTCTAAATACCTAAAATTAAATAATATTTGCAATACACTTGTCTTTTGGAATGGAATTGTTGATAATTTCATCCTTTTCTATATTCTTGAAATTGTTAACGGTAACCTGAATTTTTGCACTGAATTCTGACAAGTCACACTACATTTTGTTCTCCGACAGCATGTCATCATATATTTCTTCTTTTCCCAATTATACTTCCTGGTTGTTTTGCAAAAGGTTTTTCATTTATCCAGACTGAGATTGGAGCTAACTGATGATTATTGAAAGAAAATAGAATTGTAAGATGTAAAAAATGAGAAGGCAGAAAATCAAGGTTTTTGACATTTTTGTGTTATGGATAAGACATTTACATACATGTATTTGTATGACTTTTTAAACAAAACTTTTGCTTTGAGTCTTATACTGATGGCAAGACTTTACAGCCTAACCATATTAAACTGTAAAATAATTTATTCAGTAAGCTACCTTTAAGTGCAACACTAAAGAAGATATTTAAAATTGTGCCATTCATGATAAATTATATAGAAGTGTTTCAAGGTTAATGTCCAAGAACAAACTATTTACTACATTGCAATTGTTCATTGACTAGGGTTATGTCTGTTTTTCAGTCATGACACATATTTTTGTGGATTTTTATTTTTATGTGTGAAATGACCATTGACTTCATTATCACAATCCTGGGATTAAGGTTGTTTTTGGTCTGTTTCAATCCACCTTCTTTGGTCTTCCCATTAATCAGGTTTAGTAAGATTTGTCTGTCTTTTCGGTAGGTATTTTAAAAAAAGATTAATGTGAAAAATGAAAAAAAATTATTATTTTTTCATTAAGACTTACAACCCTTACAAAAACAAAAATTATTCTAATGGACATTTATAAGATACATTAAAAAAATGTACTGTTGCAAGTGTCCTGGTGTTACAGTCAAAGATTTTTAAAATCAATTGGTGAATTTTGCCTTTATAGCTATGAGCCTACCAAAAAATGAAACAAATCTTACAGAAGATAAAAATTATGTATGCAATCCGGTTTATGAAAATCAGGAATAGATTTGACCAATAATTGTCTTAAGACATGCATTTGTGTCCACAGCTGTTTGTAAAATGAAATTTTCATAATTTAGTTCTAGCATGATAAGCAGTGCTACTATTATTTTGGAAATCCAAGAGTGATTCAGAATTTATAGCAAGTAGTTATATCTTTTATATCTTTATCAACAAGTCAGTACAATACAGGGTATTGATGTTTCATTAGTTAAGTTGCAACAAAATTATGTTTATTTTTATCATTCTCAGCATGACTTCAGCTCTTAATAGATAACTTGTTATTTTCATTATTTATAATTCAGAATGGCTAAATAAAGTTGTTCAAGAATAATTATAATCTTGTTGCTTGATGTTTGACATTTAGCAATATTGTCTATGGAAAACTTTTATTTTAAGATGTTTGCCAATTACTTTTTTCTGTTATAGTTGTTCATGTTGTGTTCTGAAAGAATTATTAGTTCAATGTGAACATTTCCCATCTTTATGCATTAGTCTGTCTGTCATCAATGACCTCATTTCCTTAAAAACTTTTCTACTCTGAGTCTTCTAAGCTTACTGAAAACTTTAATGGCTACTTTGTTGCAAAAACTTTCCTGCAATGGAGTGCCATTACAAGAAATACAAGATAAGTCATAAACCTAAAAAACAATTATCCTCATAACTACTGAGCTGATTGGAAGCAGAAAGTCCATAACTAACTTCAGATTGTTCTTATTTGAAAATGCTTACCGTAGTTAGATCTAACCTTTTTTGGAATGATCCGTAGGTGATCCCTTCAGAATTGTATGCAGCAACTACACTGACCACTGGCTGCCACGACCAAACTCAGTTTAACTTGTGACCCCATGAGGAACTCAAAGATTTTATTGTCTGAAAGTGCTCAACCAATTGGAACTAAACTCTGTTGGATTGTCCTCACGTAGTTTCTTCTCAAAATTTTATCTGCCTTTCCCACCAACCAACCAAGATGGCTGTTTCATCTGAACTTATTGTCCAGCATTTCTTGGCAAACAACAATGACTATAAGGACCATGTGGAGACCCTATCAGGGATTAATACACTTTCCTAGGAACCTCGGAAATTTAGTGGAACGTCCTCTACCAAAATAATATCCGGTATGCCCATCAACCAACTAAGATGGACACCACAGCAGACCTAAGTTTGGGCCGTGATTTTTTTTGTCGAAAACTGCACTACCAAATGGAACCAATCTTTGCATAAACGGTCCTCTAGTGGTCTATACTTATCATAATTTGCTAGACATTCTTGGGCAGACAAAATCGGTGACATATTTGAGTTTTTGGGGAACTTTAAAATGACCTCCAATAACTATTTGAAATAACTGAGATTTGACATAGTATAAATGAATAGTTGAGTTTTCAGGTTTTCTTCTGGTAAGACGGATTTATATATTTGTTTGTTTGATTGGGGTTTAACGCCACTTTCAACAATATTTCAGTCATATCGCAGCGGTCAGTTTTACTGGTGGAGGAAGCCGGAGTACCCGGAGAGAACCACCGACCTTGGGCAGGTAACTGACAAACCTTATCACGTGCGATGCGAGTTAAATGCAACCCGTTTTTGTATGGTACAAACCCAGGTGCGAACTCATGCCGTATAGGTGATAGGATACAGTGATCTGTACAGTTAAGTTAAAATCAACTACCTAGACCACTCAGCCACCCAGGCCCGGATTAATGTTTGATATGAATCATCTATGTAAGGTCCTTGTAAAATGTCCTCATTTCATTCTGATCTGACTAAAAACAAGGCAGTCATGAGTGATTCTTGTTTCTTGTTTCTTCGCAGGAACATTAGATTTCTTCTCCTCTAAAACCCCTTGGCTAAATGGAGAAGCATCTATGCAAGGTCTTTAACAAAGTTTGCTCATTTTGTCCTGTCAGACAAAAAACATGGTTTTCAAGACAATTCTTGTTTCTGATTGGCTGTTACAGTAAAAAATGCCAAATGGAATGATATTTTGACTGAAAACATCTATGAGGGATTAGGGTTTGTTTCTGATTGGGCCAATGTTAGCGATCCAGGCTCGGCATTCTGAGCCTTAAGTCGACAATCTTATTAGTTTATCCTTCAAATTTCACGTCAAGGATTGTAATTTATTAATTTATAATTGAACAAGGGTTACTTCAGGAATTTAAAAATGGTTATTATATTATAATCAAGAAGTTTTCTTCAGGAAATTTTTTTTTCTGTATTGAAGTGATATTTATTGTCTTGTATTTGTTTCAACAGAGTTACATGCAGATGGAGAGTACAGCATCTCTGACCAATGAAACCAGAGCTCTAGCAATGAATGCCTGTTCAACCTTGGTGTATCCTTTGTTAATTTTAGATTGTTGAGGTCCACGATATTCAGGCATGACTTTTTTCTGCTTTTTAGCGGAAATCCATTCTTGGAAACCAGGATTTTCTGTATTGCATCCTTTATTACACTTAGAATTCAAGTCCTGGTAACCCATTTCTGCTTTATTTCTATGTTGGCAAAAAATCAGGTCTGAATGATAAAACCATGAAATCTAAATCAAGGTTTCACTGTACCTATAATGTAAGACCCAAAGTGAAGAAGTTTAATTTCATGATACTTGTAATGAAGGATCCATGAAAATATTGCACTAAATTAAAAATATTTGGAAGAGTTGAACCTCCAGGAGAAGAAGATTTGAATTTTTTTGCTTATTTTGCTTAACTTGAACAGAAAACTAGATCCACGGTTGTCTGAAGCTGAAGAGCTGGATCTTATAAAGACAGCCATTGACTGTGTATTCCCACTTCCCCCAGGTGGTGTGGCATTAAAGAAGGGAAAGGAAGAGTCATATGACAAAACATTGGAGATTGAAGTACTGATGCAGGCAACCATTGAGGCATTACATGACCTGTTAAAAGAAATGCTTATTAAAGACCTTACACCTAATGGATTAAATACAATATTTAAGGTATAATTTCAAGTCTTTATTAAAATATATGAAAGCACTGGGTCTTAAAATGATACAGTCTTTTGGAAAGCCATGATTTATATACATTTGTATGTGTTGTCAAATTGAGATTAATCTTTAGACAGTTTATAAGATATTTAAGCAATTTATTTATCTTATTCCAGCAAACATATGCAAACCTGCAACATATGGGCCAGTGCAGACACAATAGACAAAAGGGTTAAGCAATGCTTCTATGAACTTAAACCTCTCCATGACTGGTATAGAGCAGTCTAATTAAAATTTGACCCTACAATCGATTTCCATTTGTTTATTTCCCCGTAGGGTCTAACACATGTCTGTTTAGGGTCATGTCTGTATGACCTTTGTCACATGCTTATTCTGACCAATCACATCATGTCTTAAGCTGCCATGACTGGGTTTTTTTTAAGACACAATGGGATTAGTCACAAGAAACGTGACAAAGGTTATACAGACATGACCCTAAACAAACATGTGTTAGACCCTACGGGGAAATAAACAAATAGAAAAAGAATGTAGAGTCAAATTTTAATTAGACTTGATATAGAGCATCAATCATAAAGTAGAACAAACATTGGACAGCCTGCTTAATACAGCTACCGGCAGGGGAAACCACTAACAAACATATAATTTAAGGTGCAAGAATTTGAAAGAAAAGTTTGATTACAAGATTTTTCTCAAGTAAAATTCGTTCTTTGTGCAAAGTAAAATCATTGATAGAAAATTGATGCAGTTTGTGACCTTGGCTTTTCCTGTGATTGTCCTTTAGTACTGTTCTCTGTTGGTCCTATCACTCATTGTTTGTTATTGTTTATTTCAGCAACTTAGTAAATGGTTTGTCTCCCTGGAGGATCATGAACGTGAAAGGAGTTTAACAACCCTGTATTATGTGGAGCAGTTTCTTATAGAACACATGGAACCAAGCTCTGATGTAAGGCAAATAGTATTGTGACTAAATGTTGGTACATGGGTCTACATTAAAGTTCTGATCTAAAGCAAATAAAATCATATCCCCCTTTTTCTATATGATATTGGTACATGTATTTACATGACATTTCAGATTTGTCTGGATTACTGCATATTTAAATTTATTGGTAATTTTCATCAATTACATTTGATCTGTACAAACCAATAATTATTGTACATGTCTTCTGGCACATTAAAAAATTATTGGGTTGTTGTAAAGGACAGCATCACTTTGTCAAGCAATAATGTTGTGTGCTTTGTCTTCATACACATGATTTCATGAATGAAATAGATCTGATATCATTCATAGAAATGATCAATGTCTTGTTTTCATATGTTGAAATAAAGTAAATCTTCTGTTAAATGTTGAAAAAATGTGACATTTTCAGCTTGAGAATAAGTTTTTTATTTAATTTACTGATAACTAGAATATAGGAGAATTTGTATCTTGTACTAACTTTATCACGATCAGTACAAGATACAAAATGTCCTATCTTCTATATATTATGCTAATTTGGCTTACAGTTTAGCATTTCCACTGTCAGTAATATCATCACTGGTTATTAAGAGGAAGAACTTTATTGCATCAGCAGATACAGCAGTAGTATTAAAATACAAAATTTTCAGCAAAAGCGACATACGGTAGTTAATATAATTTAAATAATTAAGAAATAAATTAATTAATTGGGGTTTTATGCCACTTTCAACAATATTTCAGTCATATCAGGGGGGTCAGTTTTACTATTGGAGGAAACTAGAGTACCCGGAGAGAACCACCGTCCTTGGACAAACCTTATCACCTGCCATGCGAGTTAAACTCAAACCATTTTTGTATGGTACAAAGTCAAGACGAGAACCTATGCCGTATAGGTGATACAGTAAAATTAAGAGATAAGAATCATAGACAGATCTTGCAGAGAGCAAACACATAATGATTTTTATAAATAAAACACATACATGCATGCACACATACACACATACACAATCACATTCAAAATTACACAAACACACACATTCAAAATTTTTTCGAGTTTTGTCATTTAAATTTTGATGTCTATATATAATGTAGACCTTTTATAGTTTGGACACTGAAATTAACAAACTTGTTGTCATTGTTTAAATAGTCATTTATTGTTATTTGTTCACAACATTTCAATAGATTATTTTCATTGTCAAGTTTTATGAACAGTTTCACATTTTTTATTTCTTGGGCCTTTTACTGCTTCCATTATGATATGAACTCCACTTCATTATTGAACACCGTAATTGAACCTGTAGAAGTTTAATTTGTACTGTTATTTGTTGGATGGCTGTCTCATGGACAATCATGCCACATGTCCTATTATTAAACTTACAGTAAAGAAATATTATGATGATCACTGTTATTTCAAATACCTTGATAGCAGTGACATGCTATACAAGAATATAATATTTTTCCAGAATATAACAGATTTCCCCTCTGAGTGTGTTATACTTGCCCGATTAGTCCCACGATGTACAGATCCTGACATCAAAGTCCGACAACTAGCTATGGACTGTGTACAGTGTACACTTAGGATTGCTTCTAAAATAGCAGGTTAGTAAAAATATGTACTAAAGTTTGTTTAACCGAACTTAGTCCCTCATGTTTTGGCTAATATTTCTTCAAACCAATAAAAAAAAATATTAAGAGGGTGTTGAAAAAGAGATTTTCCGGTAACTACCCTACATGCAATAGAATTTAATGTTCACATTATCACAAGTGTTTTTGTTTGTATTGTGCTCAGGTAAAATTTGCTGAATTTTGTGAAAAGCTTTTCAGTTCCAACAATGTCTAGATTTTTGCATTTCTAATATCCAAAGCTTATTTTTGCTGACACATGAATATACATTGTATGGCAAATAGATATGGAATATATCACGATAGTTCACATTTTCTACAAATTCATGAATCCTGCGAGCAAAAATGAGTTATAATGGAAATTAACAAAAATACCAATTTTCCAAATGAGTGGAGAATAACTATAAAGCCATTGTATAAAAAATCCAAAATATAATTACAGGAATTTTTTAACATTGAATTTTAAGAGAATGATGAAAGTTCCTTTAAAGGATTTTACTTAATTCATTGGATAGTGACAGAGACAGTTCAGTGAAATGTTCTTTAGAGGTATCAAATGTCTGTAATGAATTGAAAACAACAACACTTGTTTATATCAAACAGAATTTTAGGAAAAAATATAACTATGATTAAAACAACAGTAAACCATGGATTTAATCTTTATAGTCACTTTAATGAAAAAAAATAAGTCAAATCTTTTTAAAATTATATATTTATTCTTATCACTTCATTCTGGTTGAATTATACAAATTTGAAGGAAATAGTGTAATCATTTTTAAATACACATTTTAAGGTAATCCTTTAGACCAACCTGATCAAATGATAGATGCTTTGTCTACACTAAAGGAAAGACTTGAGAAGGAGGATCCTAATGTTTTATTTAGTGTTATCAATGATTTAGCCAAGGTAATATGAATTGCTTACTAGAATGTTTTAATTTTTTGTATATTTTGAATCTGAAGGAGCTGTTATTACACCAATGAAATGTACCTTGAAGTTGTTGCTGTGGTTTGACTTTTAGCTCACCTGACGCTGAGGTTCATGTGAGCTTTTGTCTACACTTTTGTCCATCTGTCGCCCGTCTATCCATCCACATTTTCTTAAAGGTCTTTTCCTCTGAAACTACTTGGTTAATTGGTCCTTGGGTAACCCTCTACCACTTTTGTATCTGGCATTCCTGCCACCAAAAGATGGCCACCATTACAAAAAATGAAAAGATGTCAATAAATTCTTTTAAAATGATCTTTTCTCAAACTGCTTAGCATGATTGTAACAAAACTTAAGTGGAATAGTCCATATATAGTCCCTTATCAAATGAAGGTAGCTGCCTCAGCCAAACTTAGTTTAACATGTGACCCTATAGAAAATCCTATTTTAAATGTTTTTGTCTGAAATTATGGCACAACTGGGAACAAGGTTGTTGGGTGGTCCTCCTAAACTTTTGTTCAACTTTCCATTATGATAAACAACAATATAAAGAAAGCAGAGTTGCTGTCAGCTGAGTGATACAGGCTCTTGAGAGCCTCTGGTTTTATATACCAGAGAATGGGATTAAAAAAAAAATCTGGAAACCATATTTGCAAAGTTTGGTCCTTGCGCACTCTGTATAATTAAATGAAACAACCTTGTAAGCCAATTAAAATGAGTATGAAGCCTACTAAAGGATCAAACTTTTGTTTTTATAACATTGATTAATAAGAAGTTTAATGGAGGTTCAACCCAATCCTCTATTTATTTTGATTAAATTTAAACATTTACTTTATTTGGGATATTTGCATGAGTTATCTCCCTTAAACCATTACCTTTTTTTACAGGTAATAGCTAAGAAATTACCAAGTGGTCAGCTGATAGAATTTTTAGATACTTTACAAGAAGGGTTACTGGACCCTCAGTCTCATAGTTCATCTGGAGCCTGTGTTGTGTTAAATGGAATCCTGAAAGCCAGGGGTGGTGAAGTGTCAAAACAGGTACATACTTAATCACCAGTTATCTTATTTGTTTCTGTAGATTTTAAGACTGTAAAACATGTTCCTAAATTAGCTTAGTATAAAAATTTGTTTGTCAGGATCATTTGAATAAAACAAACTGTTAAAAGAGGGGATGTAGGATATTTGATACCCAGAATTCTAGTTTTTAGTCCCACCAAGTCAGTCTATTTTGCCATTATATGTTTGTTTGCCTTCAAATGTTTTAAATATTTCTGGAAATCACTAAATTGGCTGCTTTGTCCGTCTTTACATACTTCCTTTGTCCATCCAGATAAATCACTTGTTGATTAAGTCCTGACACTACTAAAATGCAGATCCAACTTTGATTTTCAGGTCTGAGACATTTACCATTCACAAGTAATTCCCATTGAAAATACAAAAAATTTTCAAAATTGTCATTTCCGGATGATAACATTTGTTTCTTTTTCAGGAATGCTTTGATATTAACAGACACTATTGCCTTTTTAAAATTTAGGTTCAGTTTATTTTTATTATCTCAATGGTGGGTTTTATATGATGAAATCCATGTTGAAGATTTTTTTGTTGTTATAAATAGTTAAATTATAACAAGTGAGATACCTTTCTTCTTTTCGTAAAATTATGGCCATATTTGATTATAAACCACCTCATGTCAATATGAACCATACCATTAAAGATTGTTGGCTCCCCAAACATTTTTCTCATGTTTCTCGTGTTTCTCTGGTTTTGATTGGTTGTTGGTTAGTTGACTTTCTTTGATTTGAAGGCAATAATTTAACAAGGCATTAATTTGTCATATACATTGATAACTTACATCAAAGCATTAATACCCACAATTTTACCCTAAAATAATTTAAAGGTGTGAATATAATATACCCTACACAAAGTTTGGTGCAGGTTATGAATTATAATAACTTATTTAAAATGGCATTGGGTCATTCACTAAATAAGTGTAGGTTAAACAGTATGAGTGACAAAGGGTTCCAAACTTATGTTTTACACAATTCCATAAATTCTTTTATGTAATGATAAACAGGAAGTCATCTGACAAAACATTGTAAATAATTTATAAAAAAGTTTAAATTCAGTGTGTTTGTATTCATTTAATATCAAATTTATCAGATGTAAGCTTCTGCAAACTCTGTTTACTCAGAAATCTCGGAAATATGGCTATTGTACAGCATAAATTTTCATGATATTCATTTTTGCGTAAAACATGCTATGTAAGCTTTTTCCTGGTTTCTACAATGTGTGAATTCAGTATATTTTTGCATCTAAGTGAGCTGTGCAAATTAGTGATGTCATATTCTACAAATCTTTAAAATCTCAATATTTTAATGAATTTGTATAAGGTTTTCATTTAAATTTGTATTGGCCACATTTGTGTTTGGTTAAAATATTTACACATATAAAACAAGGAATAAAAATAGACAACAGTTATTAAAAAATAAGATTAAACATGAATGCAGCAATGAATTTAAAGGTAAAAACAAGGCAAAATAAGGCAATTTTTCACAATGTATCAATTCATGATTTTAGGCCTAGCTTGCGCTGCTAAATTGACATGATTGGAATATGTTTTGCAAAAAAAGAACATTTTTCAACTTCTTATGTCATAATACTTTGTAAAAAAGTTTTAAAATCTTGGCTAGAGTATTCTTAAATTATTGAACCAAAAGCAGGCCTTATCAAACCTACATATTTTATTTTAATTGGCTTTCTTTCAAGTAGAGCAATGAAATGGACTCTTACTATACAAGTTATCATAAACATCTCATAGGTTTTTGCATAATTTTCTCCCTCAGAAGTTAACACATATGTGAATGTTTATTGCATTTTGTAGGTTTCTAACATAGTAAGTTATCTACATGAGAAATTAGGACAGATAGAGTTTGACCAGACCAGAACTGGAACATTAAGATCTGTGAGGACGTTAGCATCACATCATCTGACAAATGTTCTAAAGGCTTTACTTTCATACCCTTTACCCTATGACAGGTATGATATAACTAAAAATTCATTGCTCTAGTTGTTGGATAAGATAGCAACTAATTAGCTTTAAGATGTTGATGATGTGACGGTTATAATTTTGGAGATGGTGGACTGTTTCAGAAATGAAATCTAATTCTGGGAACATCATTATTTGATTGATTTTTTATTGGTCAAGACATCATTTACAAGGACGCTGAGATTGGGCAGTACATTTTTTTAGGACGGAAGTTGATCATTCTTTGATTGATTTCTTATTGGTCAAGACATCATTTACAAGGACGCTGAGATTGGGCAATGCATTTTTTGAGGACAGAAGTTGAATTTCTTAATCTGTCCATCGTATTGTACTTACATATTTCCTCTTCAACCAGTGGTTTAATTTCCAATTAAGAAACAGAAATTTGTAACTATCAAAACAATGATTAATGTTAGAAAAAACAATCGAACCCATTACTGTTTTTGGTTGTAGATTATACACACAATTTTACCCAAAAATAATTTAAAGGGGTTAGGTGGTGTATAATTTACACCTACAGTTTGGTGATATTCCCCAAGTTGTCAGATTGCCTTTTCATCTCAAAATATTTTTGACAGTATTAAAAGAAAAGAAAGCTTTTATGAAATACTTGAAATACATATTCACTTTCCATCAACTTCAGTCCCATGTTGTTCTGTCAATACCGACAAGAAAAAACTGTTTGCCATTTAATAGCAAAAACATCATGTGATGGTTAAGTGACCATTGTAAAAGGTTTCCACAGTATTTAATTTTTCTCAGTTGTGAAAAGGCAGTTAATCATTGTTAACTTTTCTTAAATTACAGTAAAAATAATAAAAAAGCTTATATTTGCTTAAAAGTAAAAAAAACTTGATAAGTTTAACGATTATGCCATTCCATACCAAACTCATGAAGATATTTTTACTGCACTATTACTTTGGGTTGTAAATTTCTCAAAATTTTCTACCAATTTTTTTTATATTTAAGCTTGTTTTCAATGAAAAGACTTAAACTGTTGAATAGAAAACAATGAAGTCTCAATCAGCTAAATAGTCAATATATTTATGTTACATTGGTAAAAACTTGTACGATCATGAAGAACTTTACTTGGACATTGTTAACAATAGTCTGTGAGTAATATATGGGAACTAGACGTTTTCCTGGGTTTTGGGGGCTGAAAACCCTGCATATGATCTACAACAAAATACAGTATTCTGTATTTCCATTTTTACACTAATGCATTAATTATCTAAGTAAAGATTATTTTGGGAGGGTAAATAACTTCTTTGAAATATTCCGACTTCTAGTTGTGATATTGAATTAAAATTGCCATAACACAAGTTGTTGCTTTAGAATTTTTGTTTAATGTAACTTGAGGAAAACATCAGTCAATGGAAAATCAAATCTTAAGAAGAGGTGTAACTGAAAATTGGAAACCATCAAACATGTTGTTGAATATGGCCAATGAAACATAAAAATGATAATTTTCTATCCGTTTATTTTCAGTAATATAGTAGCTATATGGCAGATTCTATCCCAGGATTCCCTTCTTACAACAGGTCTGATTGATCAGATGTTAGACATGTTACAGAGACAGTTACCTTATGAAGAAAAACAGGATGGCGACAAAATAACAAGAACTTCTACAATACAACCATTAGCTGTAGGTACCAGTCTGGTGTATCGAACAATTTTGCCAGTATTGTTAAGGTGAAAATATAATATCCTTTTCTTGCAAACATAAAAATATATTTTAAGTATTTTCAAAAGAGGAATAAATTCAGAATTCCTATTAAGATAATGGGAAATAATTTGACAGATGTCAAATACTGTAGGACTTTAAACATTGTCATGCTGAGAGATGGGGACCATTTTAATCTAGTGTCAATGTTGGCCTTTTATACTTTCTTCAAAACATTTTGGAACTAGACTTAGCATGACTCCTTAGCGCTCTTTAAGTAGGTTTTGCGTGATAATAGTTTACCAAGAGAAACCGGTCCCTTGAGCAAGATGAAAAAGGATGTTTTTTAAGGGGTTGTGGCACATGGACTCCTGGTAAACAGCTATTTGATAGAAAAAGCAGAGTTTCTGCACAAATTAATGATTATAATTCCCTCTGGTATATTCCAGTAGAAATTTGTTGCACTTGTATCATTGGTGCAGTTGCTGTGCAATTTGGAAGCCAAAAATAGTAAAAAATGTCTATTTTTGAGCCTTTTGATACACTTTGACCTGTGCATACCTTTATATAAGACCCAGACTGCTTGTAATTAGGTGGATTTGGTATATATTCAAATTAATTTAGCACAATAACCTTTGAAATAGGACAATGAGCTGAAATGTGCATGCTAAGATATAATTCATTTTATGGATTTTTTGTATAGGTTACATGTGCTTTTAAGATAATATTTGACGTAGAGGATACAGAAGAAGTGATTACTAAGAACTACCACAGACTGTTTTCATCATTACTCATCAGAATAGGTTCATCAGTAAATTGTAAACCACCAAAACAACAAATAGCTACAGTAAGTATGCAAATGTATTACACTGTAAATACTGGTATAGAAATAGTTGAGACATTTTAAGCTCCGCTAACAAAAGGCCATGTGAACTTTTGTCATCACTTAGTGTCTTGTCTTCAATCCATCCGACATCAAATGTCTGTTATTAGTTTATAACATTTACTTATTTATCTTCACTAAAATTATTGGGACAAATGAATTGAAACTTTGCTTAAGGCTTCTCAATATTATAGTTTTTATGTTTCACAAAGTTGGTTTACTAATCTGGCTGCTTCAGCCAATTGTTTCTGATTTTTCAAACATAAAAAATAAATTCTCCTGAAACTATCAGACCAAGTGAACCCAGCATCCATGGAAGGCATCTATGAAATTTGCATATACATTGTAGACTCCAAATAGATTCCATAATGTTGCTTCCACAGCTAATTCTTGTTTCTGATTTGCCAATTTAATGCTATTTTTTTCTGAAACCACTTTGCCAAAATTATCTGAAACTTATTGTGCACCATTTTTAAGAGTTCCTTTGTAAAGATTATTAATTTTGTTGATAGCAAAAAACAAATTTGTATACCATAGGAGATTCTTGTTCTTAATCGGTTGATTTGTAAAAAAATTATTTTGTACAAACTTTCAAGCCAAATAGAGCCAAAATTTACAGAAAACATTACAGGTCCACTATAAGATTTTCATTTTTGTTCTACAGAAGTCAAATATGGCCACCTTGGATAATTCTTATTTCTGATTAGCTGATTTGATAAAGAATTCTCTTTGAAACTGTTATCTTAAAATAACTGTTTTAAGCATCCAAGGGAGGTTTTGTAAAAATATTTTCATCTGAGCCTCTAGTTATTATTGTGAAAAATGTGAAAGCGTAAAAACTGCAATAATAGAAACTTTCATTTACAATTATATTGTAACATTTAATGAAATTGCTATAATATATTTGGCATCTTTGGCAGTGAAAAATTTACAGTAATAATACTGGCTTTAATTTCTGAAATAAAAGTAATTTTATTTCTCCCTTATGCTTACTGCATATATGTAAAAAGTCTTTTCCCAATTTAGCCTCTGGCTATTCTAGAATGCTGTAATAATTTTGAAGGAAATGTGACCAACGAATCCTTTGTTCTTTGTGTCAAAAATCATTTGGAAAGATGGTTTTCCTGTTAAGAAATGATCTTAATCTGGTATATTAAATGAATTATTTTTGAAAAATTATTTAAGTGAAAAATTCATCAGTAGAAATAATGAAAGGTTTGTTTTATATTTTAGGAAGAAAAAGAAGCAAAATCAAAAGACAAAAAGAAAAACGCTCCACCTCCTTCATCCAAAGTCCCTGTTCCCAGTTTGTAAGTTTGTATTGTATATGCTTGTTGAGTGTACGTTGTATTTGACGAAATATTTGTTAATTTTAAAGTAAATAAGCACTCAACAGTAATGTATTACATAGGCATTTATTCTCCTTAATGAATTTGTTTGGAGTTTTTAAGCAGAGAAAGGAGTTGATACAACAAGTTTGGTCCTGAAAAAAATCTGCATGCCTACATTAGCCAAAATTTTGTACCCAATGACAAAGTATGATATCCTATATAAGTTGATTCAGATGCTTTTTGGAAAAAATGAGATCAAATTCAGAGGCAAATTTTGTTAACGTTATATTAACATGAAACACTTAACGATAATCGAGCAATTAATGTTAAGATAAACATTGAATTTTGTTAAGATTTTCATGTTAATTTAACGTTAAATTACATTTTGTAAAAATACAATTGAAAAAACTCTCCTTTTCGAATAAGGTATATAGGGCTTGATATTCTGTCTGTCTTTAGTTATGTAAGCTCATGTTTTTTGTTTTTATTACAACTTTGTCTTAACCTTATATTTTAATGTTAAATTAACGTTAAAAATTTAATATGAGTTTAATGTTAAGTTCATTTAACATTAAATTAACGTTAAAATAACATTAATTTAATGTTAATATAACGTTAAACGAGCTTAATGTTAATTTAGTTAATTTAATGTTAAACATATTTGCCTGTGTTCCTCGTTAGAATGTATATTTTCACAATTTTACCTTTGTTTTTGACCTTGAAAATGTAAGCCACATCTATTATGAATTATATGACTCCAAAAACTTGGGTCTAATTATGTTATAGTAATGTTGGCACTGAGGCAATGTTGTCATCATTATCCTTTATTTTAAATCACACCTTTTTATATTCCACTTTTGTCTTTAGGTAAAATTTTAGTTTAATGCTTATTTTGCATGGAGTATCTACTTTGTTGTTAAAAAGGAATAAGTTTTGCATGTGTTAACTGGGAAAATAATTTAAAAAATTTAATTTTTTACATGCTCATTAAAATTAATTGCATTCTTGTTTCCTGTCTAAGTGACAATGAATAAATAGGTGTCTTTCCATTAGTGCATCTGTTAAAATTCATGATAACTTTTGTGTCTGAACTTGCTGAGCGGTTTCCTTTCTTATTGAACTGGCTGGGCCAATTGAGTCTATACTGTATATGGTTTGTACCTTAATTACAATTTCAAAATTTTGGTAAAATATGCATTTTGTTATTTAGTTGTAAATTGTAGCTTCTGTATACAAAATACAATGTCAGTGTTTAAATCTATTGAAACTATGTACTCTAATTAAAAAACACCTTCAGTCAGTCAGCATTAGGAGGAGTAAATAATCAGTAATGCTAAAATATGTCCACAGAACACCAATCACAAGTATTGTGTTTCTGAAACCTTTAGTATCTTACACGAAGTGGTCACATTTACAAATTTGTTCAACATATTTATGACTGTTATACCATAGAAAAAAGGGGATATGGTGTAAATATTCATGACACAAAAATCTCGTATATACAAGAAAATTCAAAGCAAAGAAACAGTGCTATGATTGCTGTTCTTCATCTCAAAGTCACAGTGAGGCCTTCAACACAGAGTAAAAACTCGCACCTCACACAAACAATTTCGTATTACAATTTCAGGGTTGCTGTAGAGGCATTTAAGTCATTTCTACAGAGGTCAAAATCTGATGATATCATTGAGGGTCTAGATAAAGAAGATTGTTGGGAGATGTTTGAAGATGAGGACAGGTATCCTGAAGCTATAACTGTACTATGCAGGTAAAGGTCTTTTGAACAAAATATGTACAGTCAAACTTGTATTAAGAGGTCACCTTTAGGAAGAAAAATGTGGCCATTTAAGGAAATGACCTTTGAAATATAGTTAATGGTTGATAAATTCTTCAACTATGGGGAATGCAAAATATAAAATTTGAAGTCAAGTGACTGCTTAATAGATGCTACTGCAAAGGCAAATTTGACTGTACACTCTTTTTCCAAGATGTTATTTCAACTTTTAAGTACTGGTATTGGTATTGGTGTAAGGGCATTTATTGAACCAAATTAAGTAAAATTCAGGTTCATTGATTTAAGTTTCAAAAACCTGAAAATTATCTTAGAAATCGTATGAGAGGGGACCAACCTGTAACGTGGTAAAATTTTCCTTGTAACCAGTCATATTTTTTATTGATTTTAAATCATATAAAAGCATTAAACAAATGGTTCAAGTAATAAGTCAAAAATTAATTTTTTTTTTCATTTTCATTTGCATTAAGTGGGCTTGATCCCTGACTAGGTCAAACTGAAGACATTAAAATTAGTACATTGTATTCGTTGCTTCTGAGCTATGTACGAGTAAGGGCAAAAGCTGGTCAGCGAAGAGTCAGAATATTGTGTTTGGGTAAAGTGGCATGTCTTGCAGTGGATTGTTGGTTTCATTGATTAGCTAGTTAACATAGCTCAGCACTAGTAAAAAGCAGATTTTATCCATCATCTATATGCTCTCATCCTGAATATGCATGAAATATTTGCTGCTGGACTTTAAGGGACATTCAATCAATAAATCAGAGATGGATTAAAATGTATGTGCCAGATAAAAAGGGAAATTGATAGACAGCCTCATTAATGTGCATTAAAGAAATGCAAATATTCAAGATTTCAGGATTTCATTATAAGAATCATCAGAGTAACGAAATGATATAAGTGTTTGTACAGTATTTCTGACAATTTTCACAAGTTTTTTTTAAAGAAGCCATTGGTTATAAAAGGCTTCTGATTTTTCAATTTTATTTCACTTGAAAGCCATAAGATACCAAGCATATTTTTACATTCAATAACATCTTTTATTTTACTCTTTAGAACCTTAGTTGAAAGCAATGTAGGAAGGCAACATATTTCAAAGATTGTTACATCTCTGACGTCAGGCCTATCTAGTTTGTATGACCCACAGAGAGTTACAGTGGCTGCCTTCTTTTCTGAGGTATGACTATGATATTGTAGACTATTTTTTTCTATAGGTTGATAACCTGATCTTCATTAATGGCATCCCAGTAGTGTCAGTTTTATGACTATACTCTATGTCAAGCTTTTCTGGAGTGCAATTTTCAGGCTTAATTTAATTATATGTGTGTTTCCGCCTTTGTA
>JARWCS010000007.1:2436157-2450009 GCA_034783895.1 Geukensia demissa | reverse complement strand
TTTATTCCTGTAGATGCTTAAATAAAGCTCTGAACCTTCAAGGATTACAAAAGTCAATAAAAAATCTTTATGAAAAAAAAAATATGCAGCACTTCTTGCCCAATACATTAAAGTTTTTGACAGAATGGGCAAAATGGCAAGTCTTACTGAATGCTTAATGACCATGATGATGGTAAACATCTCTAGGCTTGCTTCAAACACTTTATATGCAGTGATGAGAAATATATGTTTTTTAATTACTTCATCCTATTCTTTTCAACCATGGCCGCGTTTCATCCTTTTCCTCTCTCTTTATTTTCACTTCAATCAACTCTATTTAGTCTTATTTCAACTTCCATACTCGCCTTTCTTTCTTATATTATAAAAAACAAAGCTTCATTCAGGAATGTCACTGTAAAAAAATCTGCATTTCAACTGGGATTAAAAAACCTTTTTAATCCCAGATTTCAATAATTGTATAATTGTGTCAAATTTATTTGCCAACTATAAAATGTGTAATATATGCATGATTGTGTGTATGAGTATGTATATATGCATGTATTATGTGTGTATGTATGTATGTATAATTCATTTTTGTAATATTTAGAAGATGTTTACATTGTAATGTTGCTTTGAAAAAAATGAATAAATAAAAAAAATATATTAATCCATTTGGCCAAGCGGTTTCAGAGGAGAAGATTTTCTAATGTATCAGCCAATCAGAAACAAGAATCGGCCATGGCAACCCTGTTTTTTGTCCGATTGGGATGAAATGAGGAAAATTTATTAAGGACCTTCCATAGATGCTCCATACCAAATATTAATCCAATTGACCAAGAGGTTTCAGAGGAGAAGATGAAAATGTAAAAGTTATGGAAGACTGACAGTTAGACGGACAGATGACGGACGACAGACGGACAAAAAGTGAAGTGATGACAAAAGCTCACATGTCCTTTGGCCATGGGAACTAAAAAATGCTCAAGTAACTTTTGTTATTTTTCACATGGGATCATTTGCAGCAAACACAATCTATAAAATGTTAAGAGATAGCAAAAATCTTTTGGTATACCTATAAAAGCATTGTTTGAGAGGAATCAAATGAGAGAAATTCCACTGAAATCAGATAAAAAATGAATATTTCTCACACGGCACAATATGATACTTTTCAGTCCCTTTTGGCCCCTTGTATTTTGAAAACCACAAGATATACAAAAAATGCTTGGGGTAAGTTTTGTTGCACTTTTTTTACAAGAAATCATTTGCAAAAAAAAACCCATTGAAATCAAATAGAAAATAAAAAGTTTTCTATTCTTCCGTAAAAAAAAAATTAATTTTCAGTTATAGTGACCTTGACCTTTGAACTACTTACATCAATAAATCAATAGGGTTCTTCCAATCCTTATTCCTTCCTATTATATAAGTTTTGTTGAAATTGGGAAGGCAAACTCAAGTTAAAGTTCCAAAAAATTGAATGACCTTCACCTCTGACCTTTTGACCTCAAAATAGATAGGGTTCTTCCCCTTCCATATTCCTACCAACTGTATAAGTTTGGTTCAAAATGGGCAAGCCGATCCCAAGTTAGAGTCTGGAAACAAAATGTGGAATGATGGAATGACAGAATGATGGAACCTTTCCTGTTATAGTCCATTTTGTCATCAAAACCAAATGACAGGAAAAGTAAGTTTTTCAGAACTAACCTGAAATTTCAGCCTATTATAATCCAATTTTGTCAACAGACCCCTTACCAAATGATAGGAAAAGTTTCTACCTGAATTTTCAGCCTATTATAATGCATTTTGTCACTAGACCCCTCATCAAATGATAGAAAGTAAGTTTTTCATAACTAACCTGAATTTTCAGTCTATTACATGTATAATCCAATTTGTCAACAGACCCCTTACCAAATGATAGAAAGTAAGTTTTTCAGAACTAACCTGAAATTTTAGCCTATTATAATCCATTTTGTCACCAGACCCCTCACCAAGTAATAGAAAGTAAGTTTTTTCAGAACTAACCTGAATTTTCAGCCTATTATAATCCATTTTGTCACCTGACAGATAATCTGGATCATCGTCAAACACAAATGCTCCTGCTGAAGTCATCATGTTACCAAAGGCTGCTAGTGTGTGTGATATATAATCTTCATTCTTTGATATTAAACCATCTGTATCATCACTGAAAATAAATATATTCTCATACAGTTTTCTCCAAGAATGGGACAATTTGTAAAAATATTAAGTTTGTTTTAATATCGTTTTGTCACACCATTGTCCCTAGTTAGTCACAAACATGTTTAACCCTGGCATTTACTATATGTGCCTGTCACAAGCCAGGAACCTGTAATATAGTGGATGTCATTGTTTATATTTTATTTGGATAAAATTTGGTCTTTTGAATTCCATCATGTCTTGTTTTTGGGGTCAGTTACAGCTTGCCCTTAGCTGTTGATATGTGTCTATTATTTAAGGCCTTAGAACAACCTGTAGATGTTTGTAATTTCAACATTTATATGGCTGTCTCATGGACACTCATATCACATTTACTTTTAATATAAGGTAATACATGGCCACATTTAAATCTTTGCAGTTTGTTTAATTTTCAGTGTTCCAAGTGAAATTAATAAACAAACTAGAGGCTAAGTTCCAAGTGAAATGAATAAACAAACTAGAGGCTGGGTTCCATGTGAAATTAATAAACAAGCTAGAGGCTGGGTTCAAAGTGAAATTAATAAACAAACTAGAGGCTGGGTTCCAAGTGAAATTAATAAACAAACTAGAGGCTGGGTTCCAAGTGAAATTAATAAACAAACTAGAGGGTCAGAGGACTAAACCTGTATCACTCTCCTGACAGAGGGCAAATCAGAAACAAAGGTTAAATGGCTAATAGTGGCCATGATTGTTGTCCAACATTATAAAGAACCTTACATAGATGATTCCTGTCAAATATTGTTACATTGTTGTCTAATATTATAAAGAAGCTTACATAGATGATTCATGTCAAATATTGTTACATGGTTGTCTAACATTATAAAGAACCTTACATAGATGATTCCTGTCAAATATTATTACATTTGGCCAAGTAGTTTTAGAGGAGAAAATATTTAATTTTCAGCCAATCAGAAACAACAATGGTCCATGCTGGCATCATTGACAAAGTGATATAATGGGTAATCTAAGTAAGGACAGAATTATCAACTGATGAAAAATAAAAATATCTATACCCTGTAAACTTGCACTTTTGGCCACTTTACCCTTTTTATCTAAAAAAAAAAAAATCTCATTTTTGATAGAACAAGTTACTTACTGAATTGTAATACCAAATGAATTCAGATTTGAGATCAAAACGGTTTTAATTCTTTACTCAGTGATAGTTTTACAATTGAATTTGCTATAATGGGAAACATAACTAAGTATTTTCCCACATGGTGAGGAAAGAAGTTCCTGTGCAGAAATAAATAAAGTTTCCATGCCTACTGTATGTGATCTGGTACTAGATTTGTTGGTTTCAAGCAAGATTTTCTTATACCACATGGATATATAAGGCTAAGTTATGGGAAAAGAACTTTTAGACTGGTTTGTGAGCTAACAGGCCTTCTCCTAGTTAAGCATTGTTAACAATTTTCCTAGAATAATTAAATAATTATTCATTTTCATTGGACTCAGAAATACATCTTGCCTGTTTGAAAAGTAAACCAGAGGCTCCCAATAGCCTGTATTCACCTGGTGTACAGGTGGCACGACAATATTGACATTAAAACCATCTAATTTAACTTTGGTTCCAACAGAGTAAGCCATTTTAGTCATGGAGATTTTTTTAATGATAATCATAAAGTTTCCTAAAATAAAATAAATCGGGTTAGTCAGCCATCTTTCTTTGATTGTAGGACCATCTGAAATAGTTCTGAAAGGGATCTACATAGTGAACATTCAGCCAAAGTTTGGTTTCAATTGAGCAGGTAGATCCAGACAAGAATTGTTATGAATTAAACATAGGGTCCTATGTTAAACTGTAAACGTAAATATTATCCTTTGAAAATAAGTTCCTAAAGGATAACATATCAAGTAAAACCTATCCATCCAGATGAAATATGTGTCAACAATGGATAATTTTTACCTTTAAATTTTGTCTCACTCAAGAAAATTTCATCCACTACAAAGGATAAAATCAATATAGATATAATATCCTTAGGATAAAAGTGTGTAGTAAAATAAATTCCCATGGGATAATATTTCTACAAAATTATATCCATTTGGGATAATAATTCACAAAAATTATATCCATTTGGGATAATATTTCACAAAAATGATATCCATTTGGGATAATATTTCACAAAAATTATATCCTATGGGATACAATGTCATGTAAATACAATCCTTATGCATCTTGTTCTCTGAAATGTTTTAATGAATGTCATGCTTAAAGAAACAAGTAAACTGGTAATAGATAATTTGAGGTGTCAAGATGGATGGAGCTGAGTATAACAGCTTGTTCAAATATCTACTGAATAAAGAGTACTCTGAGAACAGTACTTTAAATGAGAAACGAGCATTACGAAAACGTGCTGAAAGCTTTGTTATCAAAGAAAATAAGCTGTACTACAAAATTAATGAAGGTAAGTTTTATATTTGTATTTATAATCATCATTAATGCGTGTTTTGAAATATGTTTTTGAATTAAAAAAAAGTGATTTTAAACACAAAGAAAATCAAATATTGAACATGGATCAGAAATTATAGAAATATCACACAAATATTATCCACAGGTGATAATGGTATCCAGAGATAAAATTTCAGTGATATTTTCTCCCAACAGGCATAAATCTGTTAATAAACATTATCCACTAGACACTTTTCTTCAGGGATAGCATATATGTTTACAACAAAAAGGTGCGTTTGATTTGTTTCCCGTTATAGAATTGCAGTTGTCTCTCTTTTGATACTTATCCAATGTTGAATTTTGTTATTATCTTTTTAAAGTATAAAAGTTATATTTATTCATATATTATTTTCAGACAAATGTGTAGCAGCAGATAATCAGAATTTGAGGCTGGTCATCCCGGCAGATGAAAAATTTCGAGTTATATCAGAATGTCACATAAATAATGGTTCTCATCTTGGAGTGGACAAAACTGTGGTGAAAATCAATGAACGTTATTACTGGAAAGGTATAATAAAAGATGTCAAAAGCTTTATAAAAACTTGTGAACAATGTCAAACAAGCAATAAAAAACAGAAAACTACAAAACCAGAAATGACACCAATACCTGTTCCTCCTTCAACGTGGAAAAAAATCGCCATTGACTTAATCGGCCCATATAATGACAAATCTGGAAATCCTCTCTCCGATGCAGGATACAGATACGTATTAACTGTCATCGACTTTTTTTCAAATTACACGGAAGCATTTCCTCTCTACACCAAAAATGCAAGTGAAATAGCTGAAAACTTGTATACTTTATTTTGCCGCCATGGAGTACCACTGGAAATGATAAGCGATAATGGTGGTGAATTTAATTCCAAATTATCGGGTGTCATATATGATATGTATGGATACAAACATATTAAAATAACCCCATATAACCCACAAGCAAACGGCAAATGTGAAAGGATAAACCAGACTCTAAAAAATATGTTGAACAAAACCGTAAATGAGGAAACTAATCGTTGGGAACGTTTTCTGCCAAAATGTTTGTTTTCATACAATACCTCCAAACATTCATCTACTAATTTTTCACCTTTCTATTTGATGTACTGGCGTAATCCGATATTACCAAATGAACAGTCTATGGGTAATACTGTGAATACATTTCAGTCATATGAAGAATTAAATCAAAATCAAATTGAAGATTGTGCTACAAAATTACATGAAATTCAGAAGATGATTTCGGAGAAAGTCATGGAAAATGTAGATCAAGCACAAAAACGACAGAAATTGCATTTTGACAATAGACATACTATTCAGGAAAATGAGTTTCAAGAAAATGATTATGTCCTAGTAAAAAATAAGAAGAGAAAGAAAGGAATGGAAAAACAAAATTGGTTGGGGCCATACAAAATTGATAAAGTTGTTAAAATTGGAACATACAGGATTAAATGTGTGTCCAGTGATGATGTTATTGGCACATTCAAACAGATGAACATAAAGAAGTATCATTCACCCATCGACAATACTCAGACAGTATCAGCTGAAATACATGGTGAACCTGATGATACACAACCCATTGTCGATCATCATGATGTAGATGAAGAGGAAAATAATAAATTAAACAATATTCAGATATTAACAATAATAACTGTGATGTACTTGATGGATCTTTGTTTCTTACACAGTCCACTTTTAAAGAAATTGATACAGAGGATGAAATTGAAATCATTGAACAGTATATTCAAGAGCAAAATGAACAAGAAGATGAAACCCAAAATAAGCGTCCAAAAAGAAAGTGTAGGGACAAGAAGCGTCAATCCAGTATTTTTGAATATTTTGCATATTAATAGATCAAATGTAAAATGAATGCTTTGAAACTATGTTGTTTGTAATTTAAAAATGTGAATGTAATACATTTTTTTGTGTGTATTTGTTTTCTTATTTAACAAATGTTTGAAAAAATAATATATTATTTATACTGAATATTGTTTTATTAAAACCAGGAAAGAATTCTCAATCCATTAATTGGATTATTGTTAACCAGATGTTCCAAAAATTTTCTACTGTGGACTGATTTTATCCTTTATGTAAAAGTATCCGGGAGATAAAATTTCCTTGAATATTTTATCCTCTAGGATAGAAAATTGCAGCATTTTATATCCTGCAACACTAAAATAATATCCATCCTGGTGGATATTTTTTTAGTGTTGGGGATATAATTTCTTGTAATTTTCTATCCAAGAGGATAAAATTTTCAAGGAAATTTTATCTGGCGGATAATTTTACAGCAGGGATAAAATTAATTGTTACAACGGACCACTCATTACGTGCCTTTAACGTGCTGTGTGCGTGGCATTTTCCCAACACGGGGCACGGTGTAACATTTCCGTCAGCGAAAGGCATCCCGCCCAACCAATGGACGCCCCTTTGGGAGAGGGTTCTACCTCCTGGCGTAGAAACAAAATGAAGCTGGCGAGTTAATTTGCATAAAATAACATTAGAAAATTTGGTTGTACATTTTAAATCATTATACGTCGGTAACTAGGACGTCAAATGTTTATTATGACCGGCTATTTGTTGTGGGTTTACCTATTTTTAGAGTAGTCAGTTGATGGTGCACTCGTAAATGTGGTCTATTCGAATGCAGCAGAATTGTCAAAATTTAGGATTGTTACCCGAAAAAAATTCAAACATTTACTTTGACTCGTTTGCTTAGGCATTAAGAAGTCGATTTCGACATCCAATTTGAAATGTTATTTTGAAGTTGTGTACATTAGGATTGTCAACTGACGACTGAAGCGCTACATGGATTTTATGCTTGATTTTCTTGATTAGTGATGCTACCATGGAATGGATCTGTCCAGGTTAACGGTAAAAAATATTTTTAATTGAGTAATAATGGATTTTTTTTTAATAGTTCATTCTATCAAAATTAGAAACGAAAAGCGGGATAAGGGACGTCTTATTATTATCTTTGTCGTAACCAATATTGAACTTTCAGTTGGTAAATAATGTCACATGAATGTTGCTAGGAGGTAAAATATATTATTTAAAGGAACTGAAATGGACATTAATTAGCTAGCCATACATATACACATTACAAACATAATTACTTTTGTTTATTATACCAGGAACAAATAAGGTTGATTTGTAAGTATTCCATAACCAAAAGAAAGTCCATATTCTTCTAATAGTTTATAATAAAGAAAAATGAATACAGAGAGTGAGCCCACAATAATAGGAGAAATTATTGTTAAAACTGGAAATAACGAAAACAAAGTCGTCTTCAAAATAAACAAAATACAAAGTGAATCTATTATAAATGATTTAACTAGCTTGTAGTCTATGAGACACACGGTTACATTACCCATGCGTTTGAAATCATTAGCTGAAATAAAGGTTAATAAAGCAAAGCATGAATTAGGAATACATATATATGCTTTCTGCACTAAACTACAAAAGTTACTATTATACAGTAATTAACAGAGTTGGCAGTAAATAATAACATACTCCGGTTAATAGAAGAAATTTTCCTGTTTACGAAGCTCAACATGAGGAAATATTATATTCAATATTTGAGTATACAAAATCATCACGCAAGAATATCCAAGTTTCAAGTAAGTGTCTAAAGTATTTTCAAGGAAAAAAATGCCTACTAGTCCCGATGTTCTGAGCCTACATATTCATTATTTGTCAGCTATATATTTCGTTGGTATGAATTTGGAGAAAAGATATTGGCAGTGTAAATAGCAAAAATTAAAACACTACATTATTTTTACATACACGATATTTGTATCATGTTTTGTTATTTTCAGAGAGAATAATAAAATAGCAGTCTAAGATTCAGGCAGTGGGCGTATCTTGTGATATATTGAAGAAGTTATCTGCCCATTATGACTTAAGATATACATTTCTCATGTTTAGTCTTGTTGATACTGAGAGAAAAATTGAGAATCAAGATGGTCTTTGTTTACTGATATTGAATTGCTTACCGTTTTGGAATCAGTAATCTTATTATGGATGTTCGCTGCTCTTTATAAAATATCACGGTTTTCATAAAGTAAGACATTGTTTATTTGAAAAAAAATAGACAAACAGTGTGCTTTTTTAATGTAAGCGTTGGAAAATTTGGCGAGAAGAGGATTTCTTTGTTTTTCCATAGGTTTTGTCTAAGTAGGTTCTTTTAATTAAAACCCACGGAGAAATAACCACAGGAGCTCGGGCATGGACCCTAATCCCCTCCAGTTTTTTTGTGCTGGCGTAATCATTACATGCAGTTATATTGAAAAATAGAATCTAAAAATGCTGTTGATCAACTAGTCTTTTACAAAAAAAGCAGCCTTTTCCGACTTTTTTGTTCTATACACTTGTTCATAAATATAGAATATTGACGATTTCTGAGTCAAAAATTCAACTTTTGAACCTTCCATGCAAAAACTGTGAGCTATAATTCCAAAAATCTTTACGCATATCTCATTATTTGACTTCAAGCTAAAAAAGTGTCCGATGACTAGTTTTATAAGTTTTGGAACCCACATTTTTGTGAAAAATGCTAATTTTGTATTCCAGATAGAATCATTTCAAATGTTTTTCCATTCAATTTTATTATTTAACTTTTCTTTAATATCATCCTGCAAGCATTATCTGCAATTTCCTTATTATAATTTTGCTTGACAAAGTCTAGCCATACCTATTTCTAATCTAATGTCGAAAATAAAAATATTCCATATTTATGAGCAAGAGTGTATAATAACTGCTCCTATTTTAAACACCACGACCATAATATGGGAATTAGGAGGGGTTAAGTGTCCATGCTCCATGCGACTTTTGAAATAACAATAAATTCATAAAAACTTCTAAAATGGCATTTAAAGTGTGTTTAATGGAATAATGCCTATAAAAGTCGGGTCACTCGGCGAAAAAAAATACACAAGTTTACCCATGTTGGATAGATATTAATGCTATGGAATGGATAAAAACAGAGGAGTTCGAGAATCTGTAACAAAATGGCAGAACATGAGCAGCGAAAATCCTTAATTCTGTGCGTAATTTTGATTTAAATTTATTCAGAACTGCCTGAATTTTATGAGAGAATACAGTCATGACAGTACTTGAAATAAATAATATATTAGACAGTTGTCATCGTAACAAACCTCCAACTGCAAAATAAAGTCAAATTATTTATAGATGTCACAAAGCATTCGTCTAAAAAATTCTGATCAATAGATCTTACAATTTAGCAAATAATTATATACATTTATTTGTAGTATTGGATATTGGTTAAAGTCGTCACAGTTAAGACTGACACTGGGTCTCAAATTTGATAAAAACGTCTGATATTAAAGAATTTTCTCAAATTTCTCATTTTTAAAAATTTGACTGGATTTTCCATATCTGAGAAAAATTTTAATTTCGAATTTTTTTTTAAATCGTGAATCGTGATATTAACATGGATATAATGAAAAATATATTGAGTCGACTCGATTAAAAGTAATCTATATATATTTCAAATTACATATTATCCACCCTTTTCATGCATTTCATGCAATTTACAGGCACAAAATTCATGCATTATAAGTGAATAAAGAAGAAATACATTCCACTTACAGAAATATCGTGATCCAAATGAAAATGATGGTGAGCCGCGCTTCGTTACATCCACTGACTTTGTGCCCACTGTGTTAGGTAGGTAGTATTTCGCTGGTCCTGGACCTATAATACAAATGTTAAATTATAGAGTGGTTTGAAAGCAACACGTACACGTATGGCGCTGTGGGTAATTTGGCAAGCCGTCTATCGTGCACCTATTAAAATGATGCGCCAATAAAGGCCAACTTGACTCTGCATTTTCGCGATATGACCAATTTGGTGCTTTATATATTTCACCAATAGAAAATATAACATCTTTAAATAATTTGGGTTTAACGCTTCACAAATAGACATTTTCTTTGAATATCTTAAAGAAGTGCTCCCATGACAGTTTCAGACTTTCTATCGCAAGATCTTAATTTTAATTTTCTTCTAATTTACTTTTTATCCAACTTAAATTAACAGGAAATTGATATTCGACACAATGACGGACCTTCACTTTCCTTATATATACATGATATAACCCAGGTTTATAATGTTGACATGAAACATGCTCGGAACTTTCTTTTCATTTAAACTTATCTATTATCTAATTATTTCAACTACATAAATATATTTTGTATTTTCAAAGGCATGTCTAAGGAATGAATAACCTTTTGAGAAATTCAAAGGTTTCGAAGAGGGTAGAATCCGACTCCTTGAGATAAGTTCTTTGATTAGATTAAATGTTAAATGAGGAGCTTCATAAAAAAATGTTGATCAACAGAATAACAAGAAGCGACAGAAAAGCTATCTTATCGCTTGGACGGGTACATGCAAATTGTGACGGCTTAAACCTATGTTGTTGAAACATTCTCCCCATATTTGTTCATGGCTAAATCTACATGTTAAAGGATGAAATTACAAGACATGCAAAAGGTAGGCACGTGTTAAAACCGTACCAAAATCATAAAATTTACCCAGAAACATGCCTGAACAACAATATAGTATGGAAATAAAACGTAAGTTCGTCCTCAGTAAATGCTAACATTCATCAAGCCGCTAATGAAAAGTAATCGAACATATTATTATTTTTTAATAAATATTTGCCCCTGCATCATCATCGAAATGGTATGCAATGCCAAAATTGTTTCAAAGAAAAGGTAATTCGAGGATACAACATGTGTAAGTGGAGAGACAGAAATCCTAAAGTTATACGACAGACAAGAGTTAGGTCAACAAAATGAAACTTAAGAAAAATATACAGGTAATACTCAAAATACAATGAAAATACACTAATATTAGAGTTTGAGTAACACCAACCATATAAAATCGAGGGCGAGTTCAGGTGCTCCGGAAGGGTTAGCAATTCCTACTATACCAGTGGCAACCGTCGTGTTATATATGCAAGTTTTCTCATGTGGATTTTGGTAATTGTTTTTTGATAGTTCTTATCTTTAGTTTACTGATTTAGATTCTCTAATACAATATCTGCATACATTTCGTTTCTATACACTAACATAAACCTTGGGACTGTGGGGATACTATACACTTACATTAACATACATGTATATCACAATGATGGCACTATAAGCTTACATAAACCTATAGGACTAGGATGGTGCGCCAACGGCAAATATTTCATGCATATTCAGGACAAGAACAAGTTATCAAAACAATAAATCATAAAGGAGGTTAACTAGAGGTAAGGCCGGGTAATTTTATAGCCATAGGATACCACATCTGGGACAGTTTGGATAGGGGCGGAAACTTAAGTCTAAGCAACTGGCCACCAACTACCGCTTATTAAGAGCTGTTGCATAAACATATACATATGTATGACTATGGTGTTGCTGTATCTTACATAAACCTATAGGACAGCTAATCTCAGATTTTGTAATTAATAAGAGAATATTTTCATGGCAAGTCATATCTAAATACATCATAATGTTCATGGACCTATGAACTGTAATTTTCATCCTTTTCAATGAATACAAGTGTTGTCGTTTTTCGCTCTTGAAACAGAAACTGACAAATATTGAGAGATGACAAAAGTAAAACCAGTATCTTTGCATGGCATTTGTATTAATAAAATCCTGTCTTGTCTTGTAAATAAACTGCTTTAACATTTAAATGTTTATTTAAGTAAATATTTGAATGTTTCTCCAGAGAAAGGAGATGTGATATGATTGACCCTTTGGTTTTCTTTTGCTTCCTCATCTATTTGTTAATTTACATGCTGTTAAAATAATGGATGAGATTTCTCTAACATTTATAAACATGTATTATTTTTTATTAACTTTGTAAATTTTGTATCTGTGGATTCTACCGAAACCGAACGGCCTATTTCTAAACCTCCGCCGGGAAAAGTGCAAACACGTGCAAAATGAACAAATTTTGAAATGCAAACATGAATTTGAAGGTTTAGACGTGTACATGTAGTTGCGGTCGTAAATTATCTTTTTTTTCGACAGGACCATGTGCATGTATATACATGTAGTTGCGAACTTAAATATTTTTCTCGACTGTCCAGTCCAATTGAGAAAAAAAAAAGAAATTTGCGATCGCAACTACTTGTATATACATGTACATTGCATAAATTTACTATGTGGGATTTAACCAGTGTATTTTATTTGATGTATAATACATGTAAGAACGTCGATGCTTTCATTTTGTTATAGTTTAACATTTTGTAATTCATATCATTGATTGCACTCCTCTGAGAAGAAAATCCTTAAAAGTTTAATAATTCCAACCGTTTTTCTTGTATTTGTAATGTATTTACATAAACTGTAACTGGAAGAAATCAAAAACTGCTAACAATATAGAAGAAAAAAACCTATATTTTATCAAATCACATCTTTTATAAACTATTCAAACAGAAATCCCACTTAAAACACCACAAAGTATTTTAATAAAATATTAATATAAATAACGAAATTCTGTAGTTTACCGTTTTGTTAAAAGGGTCCAGTGATCGACTGCAATTATAAGAAAGACATCAGTTGAGCAGTAGTATTTTTAAGATATTCTTATAACAATTACATACAATATACTTTCAAGATCTGAAATAATGAGTTCTTTTTATGTTTGAAAATGCCCATATACATGTAAGATGTGGATTGTATCTTTCTGGCATATTTTCAATTTACAAGAAAACGTCCAATCTACCTGGAGAAATTGGTAAACAAAAAAAATATATACATCTCTGTAGAATTTGCTTAAAGTCATTGAAATCGACTGGCATGTTTGGTGTTTAAACGACTCTTCCTCAAATAGTCATCTGCATAGTCTTTCTTAAATGACATAGTAGTTTAATATTTGTAGATACAAATAATCATCAAACATCAAATTAAGTCAGCAAATCTAAGTTTATCTTACCTTGGTCTAGCAGCCGTTTTGTCTAATCTAACAGCGTGACGAACGATGGGTTAGTGGGCCATACTAGTACAAAAGCAGTTATAACAAACCACCCACAAGAAACAAATCATGTTATATATCGTTGGAATTTAAATTTCCCGCATATAATTTCAGTTTTCCTTTGCATATTACTTTTTCGTTACCCTTTTGTGATAAATGGTTAACATTGATTGATTGATTGATTGATTGTTGTTTAACGTCCAGTGGCAAATATTTCATGCATATTCAGGACGGAAACAA
>JARWCS010000007.1:2412461-2423236 GCA_034783895.1 Geukensia demissa | reverse complement strand
ATAAAACAATTGTTGACTTTTGATTTCGGTTGATACCAGTATTTATCAACCCCAGGGAAGTGATATTCACCTCGGCCTCAGTGAATATCACTTCCCTGGGGTTGATTAATACTGGTATCAACCTTATCAAAAGTCATTAATTGTATAATGTCAACTTTGTCTTTGCAACTGTGTCAGTAAATACTGGTCTCTGGGAACCTCTGCTTACACTGTGAACACCGTCACTTAAATTTCTAGATCCTCCCCTGAATAGGATAAAGATTGTTAGGAAAAAATCTGACATTAAAAAAAAATAGGGATGGGTCCTTTAGGCAGGTTGTGGACAGAAATGAGACGTATTCTGAAGATTAACTTGAAGTGTCTTAGAATGAATAAAAAAGAAAAAAAACTTAAAAACAACCTTGGAACTCAGGTTCATTATTGAAGACTGTAATGATACTTGTAGAAGTTTAATTAAGATTGTCATTTGGTGGATGGCTGTCTCTTGGACAATCATGCCACATCTACTATTTTAAATTCTACATGTATTCTACATGCCAATGCAATCCAATAGTTTAATGAAAGAAAAAATAGCTATTGTTATTTAAAAAAGTAAAAAATTTTGTTTAAATATATATACAGTAACATTATAGTTGAATGTTTTCTTTTACAGGTAAAATTTACATGTGCTGGTTGTTTTTGTGCAGCTTGGCCTTCATGTATAACGCTTATTCTATTCCACTAAGAGCAGCATTCAGTTCAAGATACATGAATGAAAACACAAAACTCTACTGGTTGATATGTGATTATGTTGCAGACGTTATTTACTTACTTGATATTCTAGTATTCAAACCGAGGCTGACCTACTTAGTTAGTGGACTTAATGAGGTACATTTTATTTTAATTTCATTTGAAAAAAATGTTGAGATGGATTGTCTGATAATTGTTTGAATAAAAGTCATTATCAAATTTCTGACAGAATTCAAAATTATTGTTTTTGTTTAAACTGGTTTAGATTTCTATTGGTATCATTTTGTTTGTGTTAAGTGCTATCATGCATAAAGTGATTCATCCATAAACTTAAGCCTGCAAATAATGAAGAGGCTGTCCATGGACAAAGCAGGCAAATAGTATGGTATTGATGGCACATCATAAAATTAATCCAACCATTTTTTTTTTGTTTCAATGTAATGTTGACATAATGTAGAAGTCTGAAAGAATAGGGATTTTTGTGTTTGATGAGGGGAGGATTCACAATATGCTTTCAAATATCCTAAACAAAGCAACCAAATTATATGTATTTTGCAGAGTTGTCTCCCTTTATTTCACAGATTTCAGTGCTTTCTGTGTAATTTATTACACTCAAACTATTGCAGTAATCCATTTATTAACACCCATTTCTTAGAAAACACACATTTGTGATATCAAATAGAGCAATTTTCTTTTAAACAAAATTTTGTATGTGCCACCCACTGCCTGGGTATTCCATAGACAGCCACTTTAAAAATTAGATATTTTGTTTATAATGTCATTTCATGTGTAAATTTGATGTCAATTCTGCTCTTGTAGCCTGTTCATGGGAGATATAATTTACAAAACTTCAAACAGGGGATATAATGCTCAATTATGTTGTAAAACCTTTGTAAATAATTCAGGCCATATCTCATATGAACAGACAGTTTGGCAAAATCTAGAGTTTGAAATAAATCTTGAAATAAATAAAATATCAAAAATAAAGATTTGTAGCCTTTATTTGAATGTATCACTGTTCAAGGAATTTGCACGACTCTAATGTGGACTAGTACTTAATTAATACCTTTCTGTTTTTAGACTGATGTGAAGAAAACAAGAAAACACTACATGAATAAAAGTATTTTTAAGGTACATTTATATAAAAACTAAATGATTTTAGAAATGGTGAACAAAGCAATATATATAAAAAATTCTGGTTTATGCGGAATGATTTCATTATCATATATTCATGGTCATGAATTGAATCAATAATGAATCTTTCTTTAAGTAGAAAATCATAATTGATCTGACAGACCAATGTTGAACTGAAAAATTTTATCTTTGCCATTAAAAACAGGAAATTTCAATTTTTAACTGATAGGGCAATTAAAGCTTTTGTAATCAGAAAATTAAGGATGTTCGGTGCTCTGATAAAAAATGAATAGGCTTTCAAAAGACCATTCATATTTGAACAAAATAAGCAGAAAAAATGAATGGTCAATGTTCTAGTTTGTAAGATATAAGAATTTAAAAATTTGGTGGGGAAAGGGTTTTCTTGATTTTCCATAGGTTTTGTCTTAGGAGGCCTTATCTATTAAAACCCATGAAGAAATGAATAGAACTTCATGAAAATGTCTCAAATGAAATTTTACAGTTTGTTTGATGAAATTATGAAACGAAAAGTGGGGATCAATGGAAAAAAAATATTGATGCTATGAAACGGATAAATCCAGAAGTGTTTGAAAATCTGACAAAAATAGCTGAACTTGAGCAGCAAACATTCTTTATTAAAGCAAATTTAATTTTGGCATGTTTGGTAAGAATTTTGGCATATTCTTCATATGTCCTCTTTCATTTGACAATTTTATATGCTAATCTAATGGTTTATTTCCCATTGTAGCTTAATAGAAAGGAATGTAGAGTAATATCTCTCCTACCATCTAGAATTTTCTTCAATAGGTATTTTTCATTATCTCCCTTACTTTTTTAGTTTGATGTATTGTCGTTGACACCCTTTGATGTGTTTTACTTTTTGACTGATGTTTATGGTGCTGCATCTTTACTCAGACTGCCAAGATTAATGAAAGTAAGTTGTGATATTTTTATGAACTATTAAATTACAAAGAAATTGAACAATTCTGGAAGGCTTATTTAGATTTTCAAAGTGGAGGATAGCAATTAGGTTGCTGTTCACTTGCAGTTTATTTATTCTTGTACAAAACATATAATATGATTAGGTTACTTATGGGAAGTTGTCCATATCTGTTTCCACATTGTTCTCATTACACAATGAAAATCAAGTGGAAATCTACTTTTTGTTTTGTCAAAATCTAATTTTCGACTTCACATCAGACTTAAAATTGCAACTTTTGGCTTCCATAAATATGACAGAATTGATCACCACAAGTACTTTTACATGGGTATAGTCCTTTCCAAAAACATTTTTCCGAAAGTCCGAGTTTGGTTTAAAATTAAGATTTTGTAACAGTTGTTCCCCTTTGAGGGTAGTGCATAACATCGACGTAATAATGAGCAAGGAGAAAAACCCGACTTTCACCTGTACTTTATCTTAAAGCATTTGCTTTCTACGACTACCAGAAGTAGTTAAAGTATTTACGCTCCACATTTTATTTTATAAAAACTAACAATGAAAGCTTAAACTATTTGTCCCCCACAGAAATTGATGCACGTTTTAGCGTTGATTTCTGTGGAAACTTTATACCATACTTCCCAGAAGCCGGGAACCAGAATGGTAAATTTTAATTTTAGAAGGAACCACAGCCTTCTGGAAATGGGTTTTTGAAAAGGACTATATTTGAATAAATGGTCGACAGATTTTTAGCAAATGTACAGACACAGGGTGTGTTTATGAGTCAAAATTGATAGGAAATACTAAGGATATTCCAGTCTGGTAGATAAAAGTATGCCAATTGTCAAACAATCTGTTAATGATATGTTGGGATGATGAAAATGAAAGTAATAACTTTAAATTTATATGCAAAGTCATTATTATTAAGTGATGATTCTATTAGGAGTCCTTGAATCTCTGGCTTGTTTGTCAACAAATAACTTTCTATAACAACATTCAAATGGAAGTTAGAAATGGAAAACTAAAAAAACAAATAATGAGAATTATGGACTGTTTATTTATGAGAAAATTATTTAATAAAAGTTATTTTTTGTTTCAGATTCAGACATTTTGGGAATTTTACCAAAGATGTGACCAGGCTGTTAGATCTGCACATATTTTAAGGTTTGTTTCTGTCAAAAAGGATGGGTCCATGTTTTTAAGGTTTTTAATGTTTTCTCAGAAACAGTTTGATTTTTCCTTTTGCCACTTGTTGTTGTGGAAGGGTTTGGTACCCACTAAACTAGTTCAACCCCAAAACTTGTCTTATGTACCTTTCCCAAGTCAGGAATTGTGGTCATAGGTTTGTCTTTGTGTTTAATGTTTTGTTACATGTTAATTTTTGATAAAACTCTGTTATTGCTTTGGGGCAATTTAGAGCTTTTCACCATTTGTGGTATTTGAATTGGATGCATTAGTTTAATATGTGGATAGTAGTCTGTTATGTGCCATAATTGTATCATAAAAACAGTGGACCTTGAATCAAGTTAAAGAAATTCTAATATTTTTCAGAGAAAATTGTATTGTACCCATAAGTCTCAGAAATATGAAGAATTTGTGAGTAACACTTTGATTGGTTATCTCCCATTTGCAGTAACACTTTGATTGTTATCTCCCATTGACAGTACGTAACAATGCACTTGTGTGTATTTGGCACATGTCATTTTCTGTTTAATATTCAACTCTCGTTAGTTAAAAAAGTGATGAAGTACGAGGAAAATTGTTTTGACTATTTATAGGTCATATTTTGTTGGATCTTCAAACAGGCAGAGATCAAGAGTACGTCTTCATTGAATAAACTTTTAAAACACTATTAACTTAAATTTGTAAACCTGATAAATTCCCATTTTTAATATTTAGAAATATAATGTATTTTGGCTGTGAAGCAAAATATAAACAGTGGTACAGTTTGCAACATATTTTCTGTTGTTTTAGTAGAATTACCGTATTTCTATTAGCTGCTTAAAATTTCTATCAGCTTCTGCAAATTTAGAGGATGACCATTTGATTTTCTAGGGGGAGGGGCAGGAGGGTTTTGGAAATACTCAGTACTTGCTATAGGTGAAAATAATTATTGCCCATCTGCAAATAAATAATTGTGCCAAAAAATCTTCATGTCCCCTACCCCCATATTCAAATGAGCATCCCCTTACAAATTTTTCCATTGAAGTGTCAGATTCATTTTAATTTAGTGCTGTTTGACCTTTCATGGCCCAACTTCCTATATGATACATTCTGTGATTTAAATCTTTTAAAACTGAAATAATGACTGAATAATAACAAATGGAATAGAACAAGAATTTGTTTCTATTTTTACAGAATAGTGAAGACAATGACATACATGGTGTTCCTGATCCATGTAGAGGCTTGCGGTTACTATGCTATCTCTGCTTATGAAGGATTTGATAAAAATGAATGGGTTTATAATGGAAAAGGAAATGCGTATGTATTTGTTAAATAAATCATTTTTATAGTAAAAAATTGGATCACAATTATTATTTCTAACCTATAGTGCACTCTTCCAAGCATAGGTGGGATAAGGGGCTGAAGTGACCTAAATTTTCAAAGATTTTTTAGATTTTACTTCAAGAGTTTCTTTCACTTTTGCATAAAAAATGAAATCAGACTAAAAGAAAAAAAATGGAAATTTCAGAAACCATGATGTACAATTACAATTATGAAACAAGCAACATTGTACAAGGTACAATTATGACATCACCAAAACACCAAATCAATGCACTTTCTTTAAAATATGGTTAATTTGGCTGGTTTTTTAATATTTTTTTTTAACCAAAAATATCGAGCCCATGTGAGAACCAACTAGATAATTTTACCAGTTTATAAATTAGGATAAATTAAACCTCTCAATACATATGAATATTTATGTGGTTCTTGCATGGGCTCTTTGTGTTCAAGTACAAAAATACTGTCAAAATTGCACAAATTTGCCATTTTTCAGCAAAATGTCCCATTATTCTCATTTTCTACACTTAAAATCTCAAATAACTGGCGATGGCCAAATAAGGCCCTAACCGCATCTACTCCTTTGACATAATTTTTAAAGAAACCAGAAAATGACAAAAATCTTGGATATTTGTCGTCATTTCTGGTTATTTTTTAAAACAACTGATATATCTACTACAATGATAGTAATGTTTAAACTGGCTGTCACTTTTAATGTTTCTTAATTTTAATACCAATTTTTTAAATGTTATTTCAGGTACATAAGGTGTTTTTATTTGGCTACAAAGACAGCTACATCAATAGGTAACAATCCTATCCCACAGAACAGTTTGGAGTATACATTTATGACTGTGTATTGGCTGTCTGGAGTCTTTGTTTTTGCCTTACTTGTTGGTCAGGTAGGATCAGCCTTCAGTTTCCTAAACCATCTCAGTTTGAGGATTTTCTCATTAACTCAAAAATTGACCAAACAGATGACAGCATTTTCAATATTTCAAATAAACCTCAAGGATTTGAGGAAAATTTCAATTTGAGATGTTTTATGAAATGAATCCAGTAAAACGTTGATTATATTGATTATAAGTTAGTGGGTCAGTTTTAACTTGTAAGCAATACAAATGATCACTCACGACTATTCCATTTTATCCTCCAGGGGTAGACAAACATTTTATTTTATTAATAAGTATTTTATTGGGTGGGATCGGGACCAATTACTATCATGGGTTCATAGAAATGGTGCCATTTAGGATGTGTGAATAAAACAGGTGAAAATTCAAAAAGAATAGCCAATAGTTTTATAATGCATGAGACTAGAAACTATGAGATGAATAAAGTAACAAACTCCTTGTAGTGTCTATTTTTGGGTGGCATAACCTTCATAATAAACACTGCAAACATTGATATTGAGTTTTTTACTTTCTTGAAAATGTTTTAAACTGCTCAAATTCTGCAGATACTACTGGTAGTTTACAGCACAATAAACTTGGAAATTTCTGTATCCATGTAAGAAGTTCATATTTATAGAAAATTAACAAAATTCAAAAATTAACTTTATTTTTAGGGCAATAAGTCTATATGAGCTATAGGTCCAGTTAGTTTTTCCCCAGACTTACATGGAAAAATTCATTTTATTTATAGAAAAAGTACCATTTTATGATTATAAAATATGTCATATCACAATTTGTATCTCTTGCTTGCATTATAAACTGGTAATCTGTGTATTATAGACACATCCTCTTTTCATCTGTTGCAGATACGTGACATAGTAGAATCAGCACAGAGAGTTAAGACACTTTATGACAAAAGAATGGAAACAGCATTGAGATATGTTAAGAATTTAAATTTACCAAAAGAAATGAGAGAAAAAGTACGAGTATGGTTCATTTACAACTGGCAACAACAGAAAGTGTTAGGTAAGGCAGACCTACATATGTACAAGATCTACATAGCTCCATGTGAGCTATTGTGATCACTTGCCATTTACTTGTTTTTTTAGGTTTTTTTCTTTTATCTGGGCAAATGAATGGAATCCTGATTTGGTCATCTAAACAATTTTTCATATGTGTTTCCTTTGTAGCATACAACAATTTGCAAATCAAAACTTTGTTAAAAACGGAATGATGTGATCTTTTCTTCTGAAGATGCTGTAAATTCAGAAATTATTGCGTGCATTTATTGTGAAAGTTGCGATGCTGGTGATAATGCAAGTTTTAATATTGCGATTTAGTAAATCCTAAAACAGAAAACAACTAGAAAAATTCCAAATGAGAGTTCTAATATTGCGATTTGCATTCTGTTGCATTATTCGCAATAATAAAAACATTGCAATAATTTCTGAATTTACAGTACTTGGACTTTGCAACTATGTCTTTGGCTGGCTCATTGTCAGAGTTGTGCCAACTAAAATACACAGTCTAACTTAACTGTTTGTTTTATGTAAAGATCTTTAAAAACTTACATATTTGTAAGCAAATTTTTACAATTATTAGTCCAGATGTGTGAGCTGTGCAGCCTAAGGAGTAGGTTACAGATATTTAATTTTGAAGCAGACAGTTTCCAATAAATATAACATTTACAAGATTTTCAACTGATTCAGTGTTGTTTTGATGTTGATTTTTTATCTGCAAAATGAACATCATAATTCACATGATATTATTTATATCGAAGTAATTTGTAGTCTCAATATTTGAAAACACAGATTTTAACTGGATTTGGCCTATACGACAATTTGAAAATCCAAAAGAAGTAACCTAGTTAAGATTTTTTAGCATAAAATTGTTGAATGCATAAAGATATTTATTAACGTCTGTGTAGTAATCGATTTCCATATACTGGTATATGTAAATGTTTATGATGAAGCAAATGCCAATTTGGCAATAAATGTAAAGTATTTTTTTCACTAGAATTCTAACTGCAGTATAGATAAGTAACAGATTTTCTGAAAACTTTAAATTAAAAAAGCTTTTATTAGAAAAAAAAATCTTGTCTGAAAAATATAGCAGGTCAGTTTCATACTGATTATCTTCTGTAACCACAACCTTTTTTAATAGAAATTTTGCACCAGGTAAGTAATTGTCACTTTCTTTTAGAACTACCTGCAAGGTTACTTCTTGAAAATATTTTTCCAGTATTTCCCTTGGTATATTTTAGATGAAAAAGCCCTGATGGATACACTGCCGATTAAATTAAGGACAGACCTGGCTATCCACGTCCACTTTAACACACTCAGTAAAGTCAAGTTATTCCAGGATTGTGACAAATCACTTCTTTTCAGTCTTGTATTAAAACTGAAGCCTATTTTGTTCCTGCCAGGGGAATATGTCTGTCGCAAGGTATGGACTCTATAAAAAAATACTAGAGATGACAAATCAGTCATTGATTTTATATCTGTACTGAAATATGATATATTTTTTAAAGTAAGTCTTTACACTGATATATTACTACCATTCGGAAGTCAGATTTCAGTTGTATATCAGTATTTTTTATTGCTTTGGAAACAATTTCACCTGGCATGTAAATTCTGATACCTTGCATAATTGATATAATGTTCATGATTTACATGTATTTCTGTATTACTTAAAAAATTAAAATTGTGAAGTTTAAATTTTGGAAGTTTGTTATGTTTTTATATTAAATTAATGTTATTATTCATGCATTTTATATATTAGGATTTAACAGAAAAAAAACCCCAACAGTTTGACAGTTTACCAGTTGGTTTTAAACAATTCATTTTCCAACAAGGTACCTTAAAACCACCACAGTAAGTGTTTATAGTTTTAAAGTTTGAACACTCAGCTCCACATTTTAGGGAGAAGTTGGTAAGGAGATGTACATAGTGAGCCAGGGAGTTGTAGAAGTGGTAGGAGGACCTGAAAACTCATTGGTGTTTGCAACATTGAAAAATGGATCTGTATTTGGTGAGATCAGGTAAACACTTGTTCATGTCTTTGTTTTGCCTTATTCTGTCACATTCCACAACAAACAGTTTTACGGACCTTTTTTTCCCCACATGTTTTTAGATAATGAATGGTTTTTATAGTATGTGAGTCTACCTTGATGAGTTACATATGGAGCATTATTTTATTCTGCTCCTGTAGTGTGTCTGAATGATGACCAGTGGACTTTGAAAATTTCATAACAATTTCATCTTTCTGGACTTTTTCTCCCCAGATTGTTTCAGATAAGTAATTGCTTTTTAATATGTTAGTCCAGTCAAAGTTTTTAATATGTTTAATTTGTTAGAACAGCTAAAGAAACATTGTATTATGGGTAAAACACGGGAAAGCTACAAAAAATCAGGAATGTCACTAAAAACAAACTAACTGTTGTGCAATTTCTATATGACATCATCTGACGTTGTCAACAAAAACATTTTCTTTTAAATACGACTTTCGTTCAAACAGACGTTTCCCGGTTTACTTCAGTTGGCTAAAACAAAACGATGATTGTAAGGGTATGTTTTATTGTTCAATGCTTTTTAAAACAAATGCATTTACTGTTTAAATTTACGGAGGCGTCCGCCATATTTAATTTGTTTTTGCTTACACAGGAAATCATATTTGTGCAGTCTCCAAAAACAAGAAAGATGATTGGTCCCCTCCTGCTGGGAGGGAACTGACGCGTCCAATAAGCAAAAAGAATTCAGGCCCTCGACAGAAGGAGAGAATCGGAAATGGAGAGGGCCTGAATTATTTGGGTTAAGTTACAAATAAAGTGTATTTTTCATTCTGTTTCATTGATTTTTGCCTGAGTTGTTGCCCTTGGACTTTGAAAATTTCTCCCAACACAATTTTGCTGACTTTTGTCCATGTTCTTTTAGATATTAGCTGATTTTTGGTATGTGACTCAACCTTGACACGCTTTAGATAAAGTTTGCGTTATGTTTGCTGCATAAGTTTTCCCTTGCCTCACAACCTTCAACTTTAAATATTTGACTTCACCTCTTGGCCATTCATGCTTATCAGACCCATTTGTCCAAGCTGTTTATCTACATACACAACAATGAATATATAAAAACATGTTCTTCTTGTACTCTCAGACCACTCACTGTCTTTGAATTATCAGAATTTGAATTAAGAGTTTCAAGAATTTACACAATTCTCAATCAGTTTCAAGCCAGCTTTCATTTTCTGCCTCTGAATAAAGCAACTTCCAATTGATAAAGAATTAGTCTTAAAACTTGATTAATTACTTGTATTTTCAGTTTACTGTCAGTTGGAGCAGAGGGAAATAGGAGAACAGCTGATGTCCGTGTTAAAGGATTTACTAACTTGTTCATATTGAGTAAGGCTGACTTTGAGTCTGCAATGAGTGAATTTCCTGATGCTCACAAAATGTTGAAGAAAAGAGCAAGGTATGATATTGATGTCAAAATAGATTGCTATTTCAGTGCTGCATTTTTGTGTCGCCTGCTGCTAGAGCAGGGCGACATATAGGGATCACTTCTGTCGTCTTGCGTCCGTGTCGTCCGGTG
>JARWCS010000007.1:2395592-2406044 GCA_034783895.1 Geukensia demissa | reverse complement strand
TAGAATAGATGATATGATCAAATACATTTTAGCAAATAATAGCCACTTTTATCCAGGTGAGCGATCACAGGCTCCCAAGAGCCTCTAGTTGTAACACACCTTTTATGCAATAGTTCAGACGTTTTAAATATTGGTCATATAAATATTCATAATACGAGAGCAATTCTTGATATTCATAAGTTTGATCCACTACATAATTATTCGCATTTTTATTGTTAAAATTAAAGGATATTATTCAACAATGATAACATAGTACTATGGTTAAATGAATAACGATTAATATTCCTAAGTAATAAAAACATCATAGACGTCTTGCCCTTCTCAGCGATATGCTTCGGCGCTACAGAAAATTTTCCGTTATAATTTAACACTACACCTAAACATATAAAACTATATCTATTTTCGTACCATTATAATACCATTTTTCGTTATCTTTTACAGTACCACCATTTCTAATAATTGAAATATTTGTCTTTCCGATATTAACTCATAAATTCCATCTCAAAGTGTACACATATAATGCATTTCACATGTCTTGCAACCCTTGATTCTGAAAAATTACCATATCCATCAGCATACATTAATAAAAGTCATATCAAAACAATTCTCAAACATTTTTTTCACTGGTTTTCAATAGTCAGACAATCGAGAAGACACCCACACTTATAATCTGTTTGATTTTATATTACAATGGTAATTTAACTACAAAACGCATATACGAATACAATTTTAAGACGAATGTTTATTTTCATTTTAACTAATTTATCAAAGAAAACGCTTAAATTTCAAAATAAAAAGAAGAACATGCAACAATTTCAAAACAATCACGACATATCAGCTATTAAGAAGTCTTTGAAAAAGACAAAAATGTTTTAATTATGTCCTATTATATCAATTCTGAGTCAATTAATGCCTTAAAAGGAATTCAAAAATACCAAAAGGGCATACAGAAATCGTTAAATCGGAAGACAGACAAGACCATGGCCAACAAAATGAAATGAAAGACAAACATAGAGCACACGACACCATACTGAAATCTAAAGCTGGAGTAACACGAACCCTACAAAAACCAGGGTGAGTTCAGGTGCTCCAGAAAGGTAAGCAACTCCTGCTCCACTAGTGGCTCCCCTCGTATTACTCAGTAGTCAAAGCCGGTATATAGTCACAATCGATGTTAGTCACAATCGGTATAGAAACGAATTTGTTTTCATGACAGTTTGTATTGTGGTTGTTTAAGGGTTGATGTCATTGTGTTTTGTATCTGTGTACTTGTGTATAAAATTTTGATCTTACTAATGTCATTTTTCATAAAAAACGTATTGTTACAAACATTTTGCCTCTTTAAATGTTCTATGATAACAATTCATAATAGTCGCATAACATTAATTTTAAACAGTATCATAAGGTTGAGAAATCAGGAAAATGAGTGATTTTAAGGCATTTAAATGTATTTTTCAAATGTTGAACAAAGGCGTACATTAGTATCACTGGATATACCCTTCATGTTATCCGTTTTCGCACGACTTGTTGTAAGTAAACAAGAATGCTCGTAACAATTTGGATAAGCTACACTCCTAAGCAAATGTAGGGTAACGTTATTATCCCTAAATTTTAACGTCATTCTGACCAACTTTATATTTTAAGACAACCCCTGAAATTATTTCAACTAGCCATGCGAAGTCCATAAGATATGTCACTAATGTATACTTTTAAATTAAGAGATTATTTTTTTCTCGATTCGCCGCACTGATATTATGGATAGATACATTTTAACAAAAGAAAATCAAAGATTTCTGAAAGATTTGAAGCTTGCATACCAAAAACTTTGTGTAGAGCGTAACGATGCAAACAATTTTTGACATATATGTAGTAGGTTTGGGATATTCTGCCAATCTATTCTATTAAATAGTCCTGTATTTCAAATTGTATGCAGAAATCTTTAACGTCTACTTTGTTGTTCACAAAGGCTGTTTGATACCCCTACAAAGAGTGATGAAGATCCCACTCACCTGCTAATAAGTTCTTTAGTTCTTTAATTTGTAGACACAATGTTTCAAATTTGTAATATTGTATTGCATGGTGTGTCTGTTCTAAATTGTAATTTGATTTTATAGAATACGAGTGGAGTCTATCGTTTGAGGTAACAGACGAGATGAAACGAAAGTTTGATGATTGTGGATATATATTAATCAGGTATATCATTTAAAAAACTAACGTTTCTTACCAAGGCATTGCAAGATCTTTACATGTACATTCATTTCTCAATTTTACCAACAACAAGTATACTCTATTGAGCATAGGAAACGCAGTAATCCTTCTCCACATTTAAGGTTTTTTTATCAGTTTTAAGTGATATTTTATACATATGTACATATATGGAGCAATCGGAGAGCTGCTCTAGCAGCTCCATTACTTAACTTTCGCCCACGCATTATCAGCGTATGTAGCAGCATAATAGACGTACTCACACGTGCTTGTCCCAAGTCAGGAATTGTGGTCATAGGTATGTCGTTGTGTGTATTGTTTTGTTACATGCACATGTCTTGTGGGCAAATTTTGAAAAGATTAATAACAGTGGATATCCTATGAGCATACTCACCGATTTCGAAGAAAAAAATAAAAAAAATACTCTACATAAGTCAATTAAGATCATTAATGGAAATGCAAATTTTGACTTCTGATCTTGGTTGTATTGCTCCAGGAAACATAATCCAAAGTTGACTCAATTTCGAAATGGCATTTAAACCGAATTTTCCCTGAACTTTGTTCCAGTGTCACGATCTACTTCTTGCATATTACGGGGCGAATCTTAAAAGTCCAAGGACTATATACAAAGCAATTTTTGGGATGGACATATTAAAATACCCCCATTAGTGAAAAGTCTGAATAAGTTAATACATAAAAACAGTTATCAGCTTCCATGAATTTGAACAAGCCCTTAATACAAGATAATTATTTATGAGCGCAGGAGCAGGTGTGTAAATCAGCTGATCGCACCGTTTAAATTTTGGCAAAAGGAAAAAAAGTCTATTTATAGTATAAAACATATATTTTTCACTTGTACTGAACATTTAGAATTGAGAAATTTTAATGACTAGAAGTTAGTTACACCCACACCCCCTTTGAAAAAAGTTCTTATTTTAGAAAATAAAGGCTACGGCACGTTCCTGATCTATAAATACACGACCACTAACAGGAATCTAAGGACAAATTTAACACTCTCTAAAACCAAAATTGCAGATTTACCCATGAAGACTTAAAGGTATAAACCATCCATTTAAAATGGAATAATTTCCTGATGAATTTTTGGACTAAATTTGTGGTCGAGTATAAATATTAAAACCAAACAGCCATACCACAAGCAATTCTAAAATAAAATTAAATGATGTAATTCATAGTTGTTTTCTAAAAAGAAGGGAGACAGACGAAAGAAAACATTTTGTTGTTGGAAAAAATGCCGTATTCAAAGCCACACCAAATAAAAGAACAAACATACAAAGTACAAGAAAGAACAAATATACGGAGGAAGGTATTGTAAAAATGTAACACTTCCTTATTGACAACATATTTGTCCAGTTTACTTGTCGAGAATATCGGCATTGACCTCTAATTGTGCTTCTTTTCGTGTCGCTAGATTCTTTCTCATTTGAGACAGACGTTCTTCAAGAGCTATTCCAGAGAAAAAAGACAGAAAACTTACCCAAACCTTTAATTTCAGCTTTTGTTAAATAGCAAATTTTCTCTTACTTAACAATGCTGGATTCGCTGATCATCTTCACTTCGTCTTCCCAAGTAAGTTGAAATAAGAGACGCAAGGTTACCAACAAATTTCGATGACGAACATGATGACCACAAAATTTCCATTTATTAGCAGTAACATTCCAGCTGGCCCAGCGTATGGCGTATATATCTTATAACTCAAACGTTTTTTGAGAGCATGTTTCCAATACAAGGATTTTCTCAATGGAGCTTAGTCGTTGACACAGAAACTGCTCTCCAGTTTAAGTCATATCTCGAGTTATCCACGGTAAATTCTGCAGTCTTGTTTCAGCCAGTATGGAATATCCGTTTCGTATTTGCTCTAGGGCGGAAGAGTAACATCTAAACAAAGCTCGATTCGCGCTGATCATCTGGCTTTCGCGAATAGTAGATTGTAACCTGATCGTTAAACCAACCATTTTCCCTTTTCCTCGAATATCCCCTTGGTATTTCTTGACACATTTTAAAGCCTTTCCTGTATACCTTTTTGTACGACTAATACCGGATGGGATAGTGGGCATTTGCGTTTGTGTTTTTAAAAGGACAGGAAGAGGAAACCCTTCCACACAACATAAGTTCAGCCTCTAAGTTTAAGATAACGGCATCTCACACGGGTAAATTTGACCTTAATCGATAGATAATTAACCATATTTTATATTTTCTCTTGTTGTCACAATGTGGTCACAATTCTAAATATTTCGCGTTTTCAAAAGAATAAAACAAATATCAAATTTGCAAAAAATATATATAATTCTGTAACAGTATTTTATCTTCGATTATAACTCAAATTGACCCAATATACACCTAATTCAAAACAACACCGCTATGTTCTTTAGTCAAATTATTTTGAATGATAATGGTAAAGTTCCCATATTGGTCATGACAACAACGAAATATCGATTAGATATGTTCCAATCTTTTGAATGATGTATACTATAGATGTGTGGGGGATTCCATTTCCCAGAAAAATATTATTTGCATATAAATTCCTTCAACTTTAGAATAGAACAACTATTACGATTGTTTATAAGGTTATGGACAGCCAATATAATCTCTCCATTTTCACCTTTTGTGATGTCATTTGCAGATTTCTGCTAAATCGCATGGAGTTTCTTCTAAATAACGAAATGATAATGTGGAACTGCTAAAACTAAATTCCAGAACAACTCTTCCGCAGAGTAACTACAAACAAAAGATTCGTCTTTCGACAAAAGTATTTGTTAATCGTCGAAAATATAGCAACGATATATGAAAGGGTAAATGTTAGAGCGACTGCACTCCATTTAGGAGAAAAAACAGAGATAAACTTAAGCTTGTGTCTTATCCTTTTTGCTATGTTTGAGCAATTAAATATGTTTAAACTAATAAGAAAAACAGAGGGAATTAACAATGTTCCATTTGTGCAGGGCATCCAAAACCAGTGCCCCGCCTACTTAATATATTTTATGCTATTTTCAGAAAACTGTTTGAAACAGAAGTTATAACAAGAGTGAAGGAAACCATTGAGAATAACAAGGAAATGAATAAATATAAATATGATGTAAATATATTTACATGTACTTTTTAGGTACAAGTTGAACTTGAAGTTTTACTTCATTGAGTAACTGCTTTTTCAATTCTAACCAAAGAAATCAAACTTAAAGAACACATGTACTCAGAATTTAGCATCAAAAATTAATGTCGTTAACTAATTGTTCAGTATAGTAGTATACTAAACTACTTTTACACTCTTCCAGTTATGAACATGTGATTTTTTGAAGGAGTACTAACATATATTTATTCTGAACAATACAGATACCCGACCAACAAGGTCACATGTCATCAATGATAGCATGGAACCATGCTGGTAAAGACGTTACAGGAATGATGGCAAGATGTGAAAAAGTGGTAAATTTGGTCGAAAAGGTAAACCAATCTGTAGGAAATTCTCTGTTTCAAATGGACATTAGACATTAGACATTATTTATTTGCGCAAACACATTTGTAACAAATGGTTATGGCATAGCAACAAATGGATGATATCTGCACTTGCCTGAGATCATTTATAAGCATATAGGTCACATTAATTCTAGACTTATCATTACTATAAATGCCAGGATGCGAAAGTATTGCTTAAATTAAAAACAAAGACATAAGATAGTAGGAAGAAACAAATAGACAAAACTAAAACTTCAATTGGAATTATCCAGTCATTTTCAACAGATTTTTCCTACGTGGTCGTTTATAGTCGCCTTTTGCTCTTTGACTTTAAAGTTGCTTAACCATGACAAGAGCCTTTTAGTGTACTGTTATCCCAATTATCATGAGTGCTACCTAATCTAATCTCATTGATTTTTATAACTTGTATCTTAACATAGGTTGCACAACTTTCCGTCAGACATAGACATATGATCTGCTCATAATTTGGGGAGGGAGATGACCATCTCATCTGCATCGTACATTTCGAACGCATATAACGTAAGAAAAAGGATCCCTATTGAAACTGCGAGGTCACGAAAATTAAGAAATTTGGGATAAATAAATTTTTTATATAGATGTATATATTGACAAATTATAATCATATTTTTCCTTTAGTATAATTGTGTTGTCAAATAGTTTTTCATACAGTTGAGGTCCCTGTTCACGGATTCCACTAAATTGATACCTAATTCAATGCATGTCGTTCAATGACGATTAATACCAAGAAGTTCTGATAATTATAAAGCAATATTACATGGTCTGTTCTGTCACAAATCGACGTATACCCGGACCGCATCAGCACGTATATCTTAGTATTAGTTTCTCATGGTACCGTCTCAAGGGAAAAATTCAGTCACACAGAACGAATAATATAGGATTACACTTTCACGAATAATCGCCCAATCACGCCTCACTACAGCCGCCCTCCCCCAATTCTAACATCTACAGGTTGCTCTAAGGTTTTCAGTAATAGACACATATCCACACCCTACGGCAAGCTGTAAAAGGCCCCCAAAACAGAAAGTGATGACATTCAGTTGTAACAACAATCAGCCGAAAAATATGGTGTGTAAAATAAGTAACATCATTTAGCATCAATAGCGACATACAGCGTTAAATAAGATTAGCCTGAGTAATAAATAATAATGCAAAGGAAAAGGAGATGTGGAGACAGCCATCCAAAACGTGTACATCACACACTTCTTCTTTAGTCCGACTCATATCATAAAGGACGAGGGTCTTTAAAGCCCATCTTTGGCCCAAGAATTTGGCTTAAAAATGAAAATTAGCTAATATCTATTATTTTATATTTTTGTATCGAATAATGTCTATAAAAATAAAATCCAACAGAATTTTTCGTTAACTTTGTTCTACAATGGTCACATGACACATAGAAAATGCTTTAAATGTGAAAATACTAAGAATTTAAATAATATGATGCAATATTTGATATTATTATACCTCTAATCAGAAACTAGGAATCTGATTGGTTAATGACAAAACAATAAAATACGCACATGACCCGAACTATCCTATTTGAACAGAAATGACCTCACGTGCACTACAATGACTCTGTCAATACAATTAATGATCCGGTCAATAAAATTATTGGTATAATAAAACAATTAATTACTCTTCATGAGGTCAACATTGGGAAATGAGGTCCCTTGACCTGACCCACTTGGTGACCTGACCTCTTGGGTCAGATCTCGGGTCTTCATTTCCCCATGTTGACCTCATGAAGAGTAATTAATTGTATATTCTCAAATAGCTTTACAATTTTAGATGGTCACCATGATGCCACTTATATGACACCTTTTATGACTTAAGTTTGACTAGTTGGGCAATGCAGGCTCCCTAGGGCATCATGTTTAATCTATCATGATATTTAAATCCATATTTCAAGTTAGGACTACATGTATTACTTCTAAAGTTTTAGGTTTTATGGCTTTATATATTTGTACATTTGTGAGTTAACTATGTGTTTGGACACTTGTGGCCTTTTCTAATGATCCTACATGTATTATACATCACTTTAAAAAAAACTTTCTGCAAAAATTTACAAGACATAAAGGTCAACACACACGTTAAAACCCTATGTTTACATCAGAGATTGACACCTATTTTTGTCAGCAGTAGTCCGAGGACTACCATATACATGTACAAATATATACAAGTGTGGACACAGAAATGTCTGGCCTGAAAATTGGAATAGCTGACTGACAAATGTGGATGAACGCAAAACAAAAATTTGACCTGACTGTGATATCAAGGCCAAGGTCAAATGACATATAGCAGACTGGCAGGTACCCATCAAGATCTAACTACAGACCAAATATGATAGATCTAGCTACTACAGTTGCCGAGGAATGGACTTTAATGTGAAAACTTGTCGCAAAATTTACTAAGTCACTCATCCATGAAAATAAGGCCAAGGTCAAATGGCATATATAAGACTGACAAGTACACACCAAGATCTAACTACAAATATATAATGAGTCTAGATATGACAGTTGTTGAGAAATGGCCTTAGTGTAAAAAAATTACTAAATCACTCAACCATGAAAATGAGGTCAAGGTCAGATGACATATAGCAGACTGGCAAGTACTAACCAAGATCTATCTACAGACCAAATATGGTGGATCTAGGTACTACAGTTGTTGAGAAATGGACTTGAAAGTGAAAACTTGTCGCAAAATTTACTAAGTCACTCAACAATGAAAATGAGGTCATGGTCAAATGGCATATAAAAGACTGACAAGTACCCACCAAGCTCTAACTACAGACTAAATTTAATAAGGCTAGGTATGACAGTTGTTGAGATATGGACTTAAGTGTAAAAAATTTGCAAAGTCAGTCAATCATGAAAATGAGGTCAAGGTCAGATGACATATAGCAGACTGGCAAGTACTCACCTAGATCAAACTACAGACCAAATATTGTGGGTCTAGGTATAACAGTTGTTGAGAAATGGACTTGAATGTAAAAACTTGTTGCAGATTTTCAACTTTTTTACAAAGTCATTGAACCATGAATATGATGTCAAGGTCAAATGACGTATGACTGGTCGGCAAGTTCATCTGCATACCAAATTTGGTTAGCCTGGGTCAAATAGTTTCAGAGATATATAGCTTACAAAAATGTTTACGCCGACGCCGGGAAGTAACACCTATGTCTCACTTCCACGACTAAATGTCACAGGCAAGACAACTTGTACCTGGCCAAGTTAAGTAATCCCCAAAAATCAAGACCACCAAAAGATGCATTACACATAATCCTTAAAATAACAAAATGTTAGGACAATGGGTTTACCAACTAAGCAGTTTAATATTCTTCTTGTATATCACATAACTGCTGTTGTGTTTTATTGTTTTGAATGAAGTTTTTTTTAATTAGAAAACAAATGCTTGAAATCTATATTTTCTTATGTGACTGCACAAGTAGTTAGGTGCCGTCTCAGAAAGTACAGAAAAAACCACCATTCATGAAAAGTTTGTTATAACCTATACAAACATGACAAATGCAAAAATGATAAATACGAAATTTTAAGATGCCCAAGAAAAATAAATATTGATTCAAGTCTTGGGTATTAAGAATTAATAAGTTCAAACTTTTTTTTGGAAATGTGATAGGTTGTTGGGATATTATTCTGAAGTTAAGTCCTAAAATCCTCATGTTATAACATGTTGCTCTCCAGTTCATCTTAAAATAAATGATGACAAAATAAGTTAAACCACAAATTCTCAAAGTGCTGCAATCTATTTATAGAAGCATGCATAAAAATGCTAACAGTGTCCTATAAATAATTAGTTTGAATTTTACTGATCAATAAAGTCTCAAACTTTCAATAATTCAAAACTAAAAGCCATCTTTGAAGAACTTTGTGATTAAAAAATACTACTAGTCTGGCGGACAATCACTTAATAAACTTAACTTGACCCTCACAAATTTTGGTCGGCTCTGGCGATTGGACTAGCATTAATGTTGATATTTGAGTTGTGCTAAATGTGGTTATGTTAAATTGTGCTTTTAGTGAAAGTTTAAGCCAAAAAATACTAAAAATAAGATATACAACAATACATTGATATAACCACTGTAGTTTTACAAGAACATATACAATCAATTGCAATTTTATACCTGTCACTTCATCAACATAATCTTCTTCATCATTTTCATAAAACCTGGGATCCTCATCAGGATAATCATTTCTCCAATTATCTTCATCATTGCTATCATCTTCATCATCGTAAATTTCATCATTTGTAAAATTTCTATCATCGGCAAATATCAGTTCATCATCATATGTCTGAACTGTAAGTCTGCTGTCTAATGCTTTAAAATTAAACTCCTGATTGTTTGTATAATACAAGTCATAAACATAATCATCATCAGGCTGGACAATTTGTTTTACTAGAGGTACAGAATTACATGTAATATCTGCAGACTGAGATTCCTACAAAATAAAGATACCATATACATATATTACATACATAGTGTAGAGCATAAAATGAGGCCAACCTTAAAAATATGCTGAAGAAGGTTTTCAGCAAAATATTCAACTCATACCAAAAACATTAACAACACTGGTAGTCACTTGAATATCTGGATCAAATAAAACAAAATATTTTAATAACAGAGACAACCAGAGGCTCCCAAGAGCCTGTATCGCTCACCTGACAAAATATCAGCAATCTTGTTGAAAGTTTATCACAGGATCATTCATGAAACGATTA
>JARWCS010000007.1:2322761-2334697 GCA_034783895.1 Geukensia demissa | reverse complement strand
ATCTAGCAATCAAATAATAATTATATATCTTAGAATAACATCAGTTAATTTGTCTTTTAGACTTTTGTTTATTTAAGCACGTTAAATCAGCACTTTACTGTACAATGTAAATGAATAATTAAAAAGTTTGTCGTTATCATTTTGACTATTTCTGATGTACAAAAGCACGAATTTAAGTATTTCAACATTATTTTATTTTTTTTATAAGGCAGCAATCCACGAAATTATGTATCCCACGAAATGCCTTTTTCTCTATCCACGAAAATAAATGAATCCACAGTAATATAGTTAAAAACTTAACTACAGATCCTCTAAATCCTTGTTTGACAGTCAATATAATGATGTAGCTTTTCATTGCTACAGTCTGTACACTCACTTCATGGTATACCTTTATTAAAAGTAAAAGGCGTTATCCTTTTGAATCTCAGAGTCAGTAAGAATTTTGCCAAAAGATTTTCATTTTTACATTCTTTTCAAAGATAAATGAACCTGGAGCAAAAAAAAAGTCTCTATGGGATTTGCAATTTAAAAGGGAGATAACTCTCTTGGCAGAGTTTTACAAAAAGCCCAGCAGGCAAATGTTGTAATCCCAATTGTTAATTATGATTTCACAATGAGTTTTCTTATTAAGTTTCTACAGTTACGATCAATCTAAGACTTATAAGAATTTTGTTAAAACCATTGCTGTATTTGGTGAGGAAAATACTTTTATTTTTATATTTTATAGGACGACCTACTGGGTTCTACTTCTTGACAAAAAATGATTTCTAAGATTTTCCAAAAAGCCATTTTACGGAGTAAGGTTTACAGACAGTAAATATTTTATTTACCTTAATAAGGGCCCACTACCTCTGTTTAGTTTGTGAAATTGTCCAGTTGTTATACACGATAGGTTTCTGTGTTGGTACCAATTTACAGGACAAGTATGTGTCTACTTAGAACAATGAAAATTGTAAAGTCACTCATCTGATAAAACTGGATATTAAACTTTACAATTTTCATTGTTCAATGTAAATACTTACTAAAAATTATATTAAACAAAAAAATCTATTGTATATAAACATTTCAAATGCAATATTTTTGAAATACCTTATTTGATTGGCTTTCATTCTATGTAAATTCACAATCTATTTGCCATAACTTAACTTGTATTAAAAGCCGCCAATGTTGAAACAATAGATTTAGTGATTGCCAAATGTAATAAAATACACAAGATACATTAAATGTCTACCTGAAACCACTGCATTTAGATGATTTCAACCAGATTTGAAGTGTACATGAAGCCTATAAACGTTCAAAGTTCATATTACACGATGGAAGCGTTGAAGTGACGTCTTGTTGTTTCTGTGATGTTTATCAGCGGAAAACGTCCACAACGTTTCACAGAATTTTTTTTTGATCAATTTTTTTATATAAATGAAAGGTTTTCATCTAAAATTGTATTAGAATGGAGATAACTGTATTGTATTTTAAGCTTTTCGGACCTAAATCTTGATTTGTAATCTGTAGGAATGGTTTGTGAAATGCTTACTAGAGGACGTAAATCTTGATTTTACTGTCGCAAATATCCGTTTACCTGGCTCCACTACGCGTCGCCAGGTAAACTCAATTTGCGACAGTAAAATCTACGATTTACGTCCTCAAAGCTTAAAATACAATACAGTTATCTCCTAAATACATTACATATAAAATGTACTTAACATGGATGCACTCAATATTTTCAGGACCAAACACAGGCTAAAAAGTGGCATGGGTTCAGTAGAAAAATAACACACAAAATTCAGTACTAAAAGGCAGTAAGTCTCATTTAAATAACAAATTTGGTCGACTTTATAAGTACCCAGAGAACTATTGGCTTGTTTACTGACAAACCTTATAAAATGTGTTGCGTGTGCAGTGCACTTACACCAAACCCTACAGTTACCGGTAGTTTAATTATACTGCCTCCCAGTCACACACCTTCCACCACCTCAAAAAAATTTGAATATCAAGGGAGACAATTTTGAACTTGGTGACCAGTTCAGCTCATATCCTTTAAATTTGTTGAGAAATCTAGCCAACATGATTCAAATTGGTGACAAATTTGGTTGGAATAGAGAGGGATATAAATGTTACCTTGGTGACAAATTTGGCTGAAACATTAAGGGATTCAAAATTTAACTTGGTGACAAAAAAAAATTTGGCTGTAATATTAGGGGATATAAATGTTAACTTGGTGACAAATTGCCAAATTTTGCTGAAATATTAATGGATATAAACGTTTACTTGGTGACAAATTTGGCAGAAATATTAAGGGATATAAATGTTAACTTGGTGACAAAATTGGCTGAAATATTACGAGATATAAACGTTAACTTGGTAACAAATTTGGCTGAAATATTAAGAGATATAAACTTTTACTTGGTGACAAATTTTGTGGAAAAGTTAAGGGAGATGATCTTTTACTTTGTGAAAAATTGGATTAAAATGTAAATTAACTTATAACTTAAGTCAAAAAATGGTTAAATAAAACGTAAATTATTTCAACAATGATTGGTAAAATTAATGAGTGATTTTGACAGCTTTTTATTATTAATTTACCTCATTCATTCTTCCATAATAATGAAGCTTATGTCTAACATCTCAAGACAAACTAAGATAACTTGATACGGTCTGGTCAGGAATTAAAAAAAAACTGTATATGAACTTTCAATGGGCATTTAAAGTCTCACAGGAAAGTAACAAAAACTTGCACACTTGAAATATGAATATTTTTTAACCTAAGTGTGTCATGTATACAAATTTGCTTCTTCTTTCAGTTAGCTTAATTCCAATTAATAATGATTTTAAAAGGGCAAGGGAGGAATGCCACTATCAATTTTACAAGTAATGCCATTTGATCAAGACACCTAAACTTTTGATTTTTATGCTGAACAAGGACCAGGACTACTTCACTGCATAATTTGCCAATGTGAAATGTAACAACTGTCAGACAAATATCAATAAATATCAAATAGAGCACTTATTAAAGTTACTAGACACAGTCTGATTCAGAATGTAAATTATTTTTGACTTGTCAAAATTCCCAAATTTTAAGGTTGAACTGACATTTATTTCTATACATGAATGACTGAACTTTTCAGAAAAAAAATTAGGGAGAAATGAAATCAAATGAAATATAATTAAATTATCAAGTAGAATAAAAATAGCAGATGTGCAAATCAAAGTTTCTTTTCTCCTCCTGTGTAGAATCCAGACAGTCAAAAATCATATTCCTTACTATTACATATATAACATCCACAACGATAAGACTTTTGAATAAGTATAATAACAGTCTTACCTTAACAAGTTTTCATAAAAGTACAAACATTCCATAAATCTCAAATTTCTCCTCTAATTTACATGTACCTGCCCAGGTAAAAAACATTGTTCAATGCCCAATCCTTTGCAGACAGGTGGGACATTCCATTGCAATGGATAGGGAGAAAAGACTGACTCACATGTCTGCTCAAATAAAATCATGTATTTTATCATTACCAGCTGTCAAATTGAAGTACTGAATAACATGCATTTAAATTCAAATTCAAGTCATATTACACCAAGCATAAATCTGATAAATGCTTTGTGGCATTGTGTTAATTATCAATACACATTTCACATTGATCTGTCTAAGATCTTAGACTGTATTCAATAGTAGGTCGCTAGACAGTCCAAATCTATAGACAGCACATGGGTTTAATGCAAAATCCTACTTGATTTCAACATTTCAAAGTTTTAAATTGGAAAATCTGTGTAAGGGTTGGGTGATGGGTGGTTGTGAGAGGCAAAACAAAGGCTTATTGCATATGCTACTATTTTTTACTGTATTTGTCAGGTGCTTGTGTTAAAACACCAATTATCAGTTCTTTGATACATATGAAAATGGAATGAAATGGGGTAAACGTCAGAAAGACTGCACTCCAACCACAAGAGAAAGAGGGAACTTACAAATCTAGAAGTCTCCACAATGCCTTCAACAAGTGTGGAATAAAAAATAAAAAATGTGTGTATGAAAAATAATACTGTTCCCACCTGTTTACATGTTACAAAACATTTAACACAAAGACAAAAATAAGTTATTTCAGGTATGGTGTGGAAATTAATCCTTTAAATTTGTGGAAAAATGTACCAAGAGGCAGTTCTGGTGATGTTCCTTCTTTAGTAACTGATAGGACTGGTTAAAAAACATTTTGATACTTTGGATTAATCTAAGTTCTGTTAACAAATTCCTCTTAATTCACATATAAAACACTATATTAGACAATTATTTAGTCCATTCAAATTATACCTGAGGTGCTTCAGAGTGCAGCATGATATGACCACAGCACATTGACATGATGAAGTTGAACAAATGAATACTATGGTAAGTGTGGACTCAGTATACTAATGGAAACAATAAATTGCTGGACACAGGAATTGCTCTTATCAGCAACTTTGACCCCCTTTACATTAAAATGAGTAAGACAGTTGTTATAAATAATTTATAACAAAACCCACCAAAATGAGACAAAAATATCCAGTGAGATTGCTTTTTCAGCCACATCTTGAAAAAGAGATGATGAAAACCTGTTGACATTCTGCTAAATGCTGTCAATAAAACCATCAAATGAAACAATCTAAAAAAACTTACTAAAATCAGACGAAAAATTAAATTTCCCATAAACAAAATGGGATTTTTGGACCTTTTCGACCCCTTTTATATTCACTCCCAAGTCATGGGCGAAAGACATTATTTTTAAACAATATGAATTTTTTTTACTACATCTGCACATGTGAAGATAGTTCATTCAAAAATTGAGAGCACATGTAGATCACAAGATTATAACTCTGATACAAGTTGATAACATGACCTCATTATACAGTATGAAGGCTGTGAGAGAAACCACAAATCCACTAATGGGCTCCTAATTCTATGCCAAATTTAAGTTAAGTGATCTCAGTAAGGGTAATGTATTTGTACTTCAAATATAAAACAGTATGTCCCTTATCAATGCCAGTGGTCCACACTATAACCAAAAATGCAGTCTCCACAATAGTTCATGGAATGCCTATTTTTTGAAATACAGATTTGATGCAATAAGGCCATGAACATTGGAAGAGACCAAATTAATTTAATGGATTTTTTTGCAAGTCCTCAAACAAAATGTCAATTTTAGTATTTTCTTATGGTCACAAACAAAAATGTTGAAAATCAACACTTCAGCACTCACTTAAATAAAATGGACCACAAGTATGTAGTTTTGTATTGTGTTGAAATATACAGTTCATGAGTAACTCCATTTGTCTTAAACAAAAAATAATCCTTTCCATCGGCCCTTGGCAGAATAAATGGCATATTTACACAAGGCCTCAAACTGGCACTGCCTGATAACAACAGTTTTAACAACACAAGACCTGAATACTTATCCACAGTCAAAATATCAAAAGTAAGATGAACTATTTTTTAACCCTGTTACTGTTCAGTTTGATTTCTTGCTTTCCTACATCCATCCAAATATAATCAGGTGTTTTTTAAATGCCACACAGAGCAAATGAACTTCAGGGTTGTGTGGCATCATTAAAGATGTTTTAAAGACAAAAAGTCATGTCTTTTCAGAGTTGTCATAAGGCTGTCTTGACTATGCATTGGCCTAATTAAGTCAGTGTCCTAAATGTATACCTGTGATTGTAACAAAGCCTTATTATATCTTATTTTAAATATCAAACCAATCTGTTAGACAAGTATTGACTGTCTGTTTGATAAGAAAGATCATACTTACATGTACTTAAACTTGTGCATTGCACATCTGACTGATTTTCAATGCTAATTTACATAAAAGTTTTGACAGATTTACATACAAAACACACTTAGTAGACAATTTTATACAGCACAGGTAAAGAAATTTGCCAACTTAATCATATGATCAATGTCTGACCTGAAAACCACAGGAAATTCTTCAACCAATTTCTGAACTGCATTCAAAATTTATGTCACATTTGTTTAAATTTCATTTTTAGTACATACTGCACTTTCAGTATCACTTATGATGGGGGAAAGACCTTTAGCAAGACCCCAGGGTCAGTAACCTTTATTCCTTTAATTTCTAAAACACTGATATTAATTACAGGACTTTTAAGATTTATGGGACTACAATCATACCACATCTTCATTTTCTATACTGTAAATCTATACAAACATATTTTAGTTTCATACTTTTTTCAAGGAAACCAAAAATGAAAAATATAGTCAAGACATTTTCAAGGTTAGGTCTAAAAAAAAAATCTGTATTTCCGGTTGCCGGACTAACCCTTTTTTTCCCCTGCCGACCATAATTTTTCATGGTGTCAAAAAAAAATAATATAAATATAAATATTTTCGGCTTTTCCATCATCAATTTTTTCCTAGAATCGCCTTGCTCTCTGGCGTGGACGTTCAAACTGGTTTATTGTAGGCTTTGATGTAAATTCCTTGCAAATCTTTCATTAAAAAATTTTGAAAGAGACGTTACAGGAAACACAGAATTTTTTTTTAGGCCTTAAGATATTATTTTTGGTTTTTATTACTTTTTTTTGTTCTAATTGTGGCATTTTCTGACCTGTGGTACCAGTTATTTGATATAAGTCAGAAAGCCAATGCCGACAAACCTTGTATCACACATAATGGTTTTTTTTCCTCTTCATATATTTTTTTCAACTTAATTGGTATTGTCACCTAAAAGAACACAGTTCAGATCCTACTTATTTAGCAGAATTGGTACATTCTCAACAAGCACACCTTTCTACAGGTAATATAAACAGATAGTGAGTTTTTATACATAACTTCACCTATAAATAAACACAGATTACAGGTAAATGACTGATAATTAGGATAGTGTGACCTTTATCCAGATCAATCATATGTCTGGTTGTGGTCAGCCCTGGCTGACCTCTTGAACTATTTAATCAATTAAAGCCACTTACACATGCCATTACTAAGGATGGTCTAATCAAATAAAGAAAAGGAACCAGCATATGCTGAGCTCACCTTGATATGAAGCACTGTCTCTAATGTTGCCATATCTAGAACCATTATGCACTTTGTTAATCCACTGTCTAAATGCCCCAAATATATTTAAAACGCTTACATTAAGCCACAGACCCTATTTTTTAAAGATTTAAAATGGCTTTTGTCTTATTCTTTTATTACCGCTGGTCAGGTTTTCTTATGTAAAGTACAAATGTAAATAAAAACAAAATAAATTGTGTTTTTTTATTCTTCCTCCTACCCTACCTTTTTGTCAAAATAATCTGTAAACCAAGACTCAGTTTTAGAAATAGATGGCCAATGCAAACTTTCTTGTTTCTGATTTTTTTCTATTGGCAGTTAAAAGCATTGGAAGCATGCATTTCATTCCTTGGTGCATCCAGCTGTACATTTTGAATAATGTGGGCCATATCAGTAGGCTGTAATGGACTTAAACCTTGTTGTTAATGTGTTAAATATATGTCAAAGTCATCATCGAAGCATATATTGCAGCTGTCATCTCTTTTGCATCATGCAAACCAATACTGTTGATAAGGGACATGTCAGTAAGCTGGGATAGACGAATCAACTAAAACCATGCTTCCTTACAAATTCATTTAAGTGTTAAAAATAGATCAAATCCAGCATCTGTCACCCCTGATTGCATCATGTGTACCATTATGGTTGATGAGGTACATTTACATGCCAGAAAGAAGGATATGATTTTTACCTTGCTACCCTCAGGGTATCACATAAGCCCCCCTTGAAGAGTAGAGCTAAAATGACCAATTTGCAAGTCTTTTCAAAATTTATTCAGCAAGAAACTGTAGTCTAGATTGTGAAAACTTACAATACTGTTATGTTATGTTCCATGGAATGTCAACATAGTAAAATGCAGGGAGCACAGGGGCCTGAAGTTAGGAGCCGGTATTTATCCATACCCATGAAAAAATTTTTTTCTGGGTATGCAATTATTTCCCTAACTTCAGACCCCTGTGGCAGGGAGTATTTTTTTACTACAATTCTTTATATATAAAGACAACCTGTTCACCTCAGACAATCTGATAATGAATATGTTGACACTTCATCTGTAAACCAGACATGACTGGAAGGAAAATTTACCATATATATCTGTAAAATGCTTATCAGTTCCCAGACAGAGAGTATCAATAACATAATCCTGTCATTGCTAAGATGTGGGTTTATAAACAGAATTGGTCACACAAAGACTAATCACAGAGATTAATGTGCGAGACAAAAATGCTAAGCCTTAGAGCAAAATCCTTTACAACCAGACAAGTAATAAGTTCTTCTAATTGTCCTTCGTCTGCAGCAAAAATATGGTGAAAATTGGAAAATGAATCAATTTATTTCATCAATTTCCCTCATATCAACATGCCTTCTTATGAAGCATTATCAAATCAATTCTAACCTGGTGTCTAGCCAGGCAATCAGCTTTAGGAAAATAGAAATAATTTTTACAATTAAACCTCTAGTGCCTGCATTTCTCCTTTTCAACTTGGAATAAATGCACACAAGTTGAGTTATAAAACTCATTAACAAGTTCAAACAGGATGTTCAAAACAATTAAATTGAAGTGTGATATTGGAAATTACAGTTTTATTCATATTTTTCTGCTGTAGAATAGGAAAATAGATTGTTCAACATTCAAGCAAAACATTTTTGTGGTTCAAAATAATTTTAAATGAAGATGCCACAAGTCCCCATTGCTGGACATGTGCACTTTAACAAAAATAAATACATACCTATAATCATAAAATGATATATTTACACTTAATCCTGCAGGTGTTTTAATTGATGACTTACATGTAGACCGAAGGAACCAGGTTTTTTTTTATTTACTGTGGTTTGATTTTGAACTAGATGTCAGAAAAAGTAAGTACTTTTTCTGAAGTGGGTACATGCTGATGTCTCTGATTTTATATGTAATTGTCTGAATACTATGTATACACTTCAAAAGTTAAATTTTATACAGCTTGGTTGTTTTGTCATGCCACTGTCCCAGGTTAGGGAAAGGGGTTGAGTACTCACTAACATGTTTTACACTGACACATGCTTATGTCCCTGCCCGAGCTAATTGGGCAAAAAATCCAATTTAGTATAATACAGAAATTTCATCCGATATTGATGAGTTTTTTTTCATTTTGCAATTTCAGGTGATTGATTGATTGAATGGACTATGGTGCTTAACGACCAGTAGAAAATATTTCATGCATATTCAGGAAAAGTTCATATTAATGATGAGTAACCACGAATGATACCTGCTTTGTTCTAGACCGACATGCTTAGCCAGATTTTAAACATGCTAGCTCAGGAGAGCAACAGTCCACAGGAAGACATGCCACTTTGTTTGTCCAATCAGGACAAAATGGCGAAACTTTATAAGAACCTGTTAAATATATTGTTCCATTTGGCAAAGCAGTTTAAGAAAAAAGATATTTCATGTGTCAGCCAATGAGAAACAAAAATTGTCCATGGCCATGTTTTAAGTCTGATAAAAATAAAGAATTTTCATACAGGACCTTACACAGATGCTCCACACCAAATACGTATCCATTTGGCCAATTGGTTTCTGATTTTTTCATCTATCAGCATGATCAGTCAATCAGAAACAAGAATCATCCATGTATGAATTCATACAGGTTCTTTACATAGATGCTCCACATCAAATATTTACGGTATCCATTTGGCCAAGTGATTTCTGATTTTTTTGTAAAGGACCTTGCATAGATGCTTCCTGTGAAATCTTGTTCCATTTGGCAAAGCAGTTTCAGAAGAGAAGATTTTTACATTAAAATATAAGAAACCCCCAATCCAGTTCCAAAATTTTTTAAAGAATTGAATAAATGGGACAAAAATTATCGTGTGGAAACCAACCATTCTAGAGATGCCAATGCCACAGTGCCGCTGACATGGCCATAACATAATATAACCGCAAATTTTAATGGTTGTATACAAATCAAGTCTGTCTGATCAAAATTATAAAGGACCAAAACAAGTGTCGACACTAAAATTTTTGATCAGTAACCTGACTTTCTGACAAAGAAATGTTGACAGACACAAAAACAAAAAGTTGAGCTCATAATCAATTCAACAAGGAAGATTTTGATCTAATAAATATTTACCAAAACTGTATACTAATGAATAAGCATGTATCTAAATGCAATCTTTACACCCATCTTTGAACAACCATAAAAAGTGGCAACTTCACAGCCAGGTGCATCAATGTGTCAAAATTAGGAATTATTCTTGATACACTTACTTTCTCACTTTTCTAATTTTCCCTGCTAATGCATTTTTTTTTTTTTGACAATCCTGATACTGGAAAAGTTTACCCTGAATGAGTATGCAAATCTAACAATTCTTTATTGCAGGTAATAGTCTAACAAAAATGTCTAACAAAAATGAAATAATGTAGACGACCCAATGGTGGTAATAATCCAAATCTGTAATCGGACCTTAAGCAAAATATCACAAGTTTTAGTCAAGACTTTCCTTGGCAACAAACTTTTGTATGTTCCAAATATTTTCATTAACTGAAAACAGAATTCTGCATGTTTTAGATGAAATCAAGTCCAGACTCTCCTTTTCTCCACCTACAACTTTGGCAGCAGATATAAATATTCCTTTTTTACTTTACTTACTGTTGAGATCAGAAAAAAAATGCTTACATTTTGTAATCAGATGAAATGCAACATTATTGAAGGTAATCCTTGTGTACTTAACATCTTCTATGAATTAAAATTCCTGTCCTAAGCTTGCCTTTTAATGCCTGGACAACTTCCAAACATTCTAAATTCCACTGAGGGAAATTGCATTTGCAACATATTTAAAGTTACTAGAAGTTTTCAAACCATTTCAACATATTTTACTATGGCAAATAAACTGTTTTCAATTGGTCTCAATCTCGTCAGACTTGACTGGATGAACCCCAGTGGTAAAAGTTGTGGGTATGACCAAACATTTTCAATACTTGCTATCAGGCAAGAACTTTGAATTCTGAATGGATATTAATGCTACATGTACTTTCAACAATCTATGAATAATTTTAGTCATATTGTGGCAGCCAGTTTTATTGGTTGAGAAACCATGGGCAGTAGAAGAGAACCCCAGAATTGGACAGGTAACTTGCATTTTTGGTATCCTGTGAAATATTTGGGCCCTTTAAACCACAAGTGCAGGACGCGATATACATGTAAACAATATACTAAATATACTACATACACTAACAAGGTAATGAACTATAAAAATTGTTAACATGACAGAGTGGTGTTTTTTCGAATCCTGTGTTAAAATGCAAAGGAATACAAATACATGGTTTACTTTTTCAAAAAGCTGAATAATTTTTCTTCAAAATAAGCCCCTTTCGAGATATTTCCTTTCATGAATAAAAAAGTTACGTTCTACGCTATCGAAATAAAATGACCGAAAATTTTGGTAGGACAATTAAAATAGTGGCACCACGTGAAAAATAACGCTTAAACAAATACCCCAAAACTAAACAATAATCAAACAAATTATTTTAAAAAAAATATAAAAAATAGACTAAAAAACACAAAAAAACAACACAAATTTTTATAAAGGCAGCTTAACCCAATGGTTATAAATGAAGATTTTTTTTCCTTTGTCTGTAAAGGTGTCTCATACATAAAGAGTTAAATTAAGCCTGGTCGCTTCGGAAATTAGAGACATTAAATAGCGTAAAAATGTTTTATTATACATGTAATGAATATTCAGTACTTTAGTTAGATCGAGACCTGTTATACATGCACAGTATCTTTTGATATATAGATGACACGATATAAGTGTCTAACACAAACACAGTGTCCTTAGACTACTTTTTCTCTTTTTCATTGTAGAAATCACAAAATTGTGACATTTCCGAGTACTTTCACCGAGTTGTTTCTTTAACTGT
>JARWCS010000007.1:2247109-2266496 GCA_034783895.1 Geukensia demissa | reverse complement strand
AAATATCAAAAGAATCGGTTCACCCCATCAAAAGATAAGTTGCGGAAACCTTTGTGTCCACAGACAGAAGACGCCGATGACGCCACCGACAATGACAACGACGACGACAACGACGATGACAACACCATAACATAATACGACCGCAAATTTTTTGCGGTCGTATAAAAAGTTACGCATTTATTACCAACAAAAAGATCATATATCTAGAGTAAATCTAACTAGAAATTACCATTTCAATCAAAATACAATAGGTGTTTTGGATAAAATTATTATACTAAAATACTTAAATTCTTTTTTCTGGATGTGAAACTCTTCTTATATGTTTTTGTTTTTTGGTGGGGGGTGGGGGGTCTCAGAAAACCCTTGCTAATTCCTATCTACCAAGGAAATACATAAAGGTGAAATTTTTTTTATATATCTTTGTGAAAAATTCAATATCATTCTACAATAAAGAGGATGTCAAATTATTAAGAGACATTAACCCTACTGATAAAGTCATTCAAAAAACATATAAATATGATTTGATAAATAATGGTAAAAATAATGTTTTCATACCATTTTTCTTGATCTTATGGTAATAAGAGATACTAAAATCTATTGAAATATGTTCCCCATATAATATTTTTATGGCAAACTTTCTCAGTATTAAAAACACATAAAAATATTTTACTTCATTCAATTTTGTACCTACACCTACACTATGGCATTATTTTCTATGTCAGAGTTTGTTGGAAATGGGTAAAAAGGTTATGAAAGAAAAACTGTCTACCCTATTCTTATAAAATAGTGTTTATTTTGTAGATTGAAAAAAATGAATGCAATTTGCAATAATACACTTTAGTAATCACAATGTGACTACAGGGATTTTACATTGTAAAATTAGCCATTTGTTTGCTGGAAGTGGATTTTTACGCGCGCAAGTGCTAGACTGGGAGTGCACATTGTTAACACTGCAAAATAATTAAGTACTTAAATAACCTGCAAAAATGAATTGAAGCATGCCTGAATGGAATTTTAAAGTAATTCTTCTGATATGAACTCGAAAGGAGGTCTGAATAAAAGAAATGTATGAAATTATTTTAATTACTTTATCAAACTTTAGCGCTCCTGTCAAAAACAAAGATGGCCAATCCCTGTAGGAAAATTCAGGGGAAGATAATACATGTAGTTTGTAAACATCTATTGCATTATGTAAACATAAACCATTAACCATGGAATAATTCTTTCTTTTAAAAAATTGACAAAATATTTATGCAATTTTTCAAAGGGACATTTTGAATAAATGTGGTCAAAGCCAACTGACCCTTTTCCAGTCTAAATTTTTGATGCATGCAAAATAGTCTCTCCTTTGTATTAACCCTAATAGCAGGTTTTAAGGGTAAATACAAATGATTCTATTTTTATTTTTAATGTCCCAACTAAGGGACTCTATATTATAGAGCAATGGTGGAGCTACTTTAAAAGGATCAGATCAATGAAAATCCAAATGACAGAGTTTTTAGTATGATTCAGTCCAACCTTCCCAAACTGAACTGAAGCAATATGAAAATGAAATGATTTGGCGTAAATGTCAGAGAGACTGCACTTGAACCACGAGAAAAACAGAGGAATTTACAAATCTAGAGGCCTCCTCAAGGCCTTCAACATGGAATACCACTTCTTGTGAAAGCTCTAAATCGTCCCAAATAAAAAATCATGCATGCGTAAAAAATATTGTTCTTTTATCAAAAATGTACATTAAACAGAACAATGAACAGAAAGACAAACCTATGACCACAATTCCTGACTTGGGACAGGCACAAGAGACATGTGGTGGTGTTAAACTAGTTTATTGGGATCCCAACCCTCTCCCAACGAGTGGTCAAAGGAAAAAATCAAATAACACAAAAGCTATTATACATATATTAATATTATGATTATTTAGTGGGAAAGTTAGTATTTATCAATACCAATAAGTACTGTGTGCCCCTTTCCTGCTAATTTTCAGAAAATGTGATCTGCTGCCAAAAAGAAGGAACCCCATTTACACAGGTCTATTAAAGCATGGATGCAAGAATAAATTCAAACATTTTCAACTGCTGTCAAAAACACAATTTGTATATGCCTGACATATCAGGGATATGTTATCAGGAATAGTCCATCTGTCCAAATCTTAGCAATAAAGTTTCATGTAATCAGCACAGTATCTTATCATTAAGAGAATCCTATAGTTTTTACATATCATGGTACATATAGACAAGATAAACAACTACTTAAACAGCAATCAAAATCTGTCCAGTAACAATAAAATTGTTTTGATTCTCTTTATCTATCAGCTGTTGGGCTTTCACCTTGTAATACAGTACAAGTTATGTCCAAATGATACAGCAAAAATGAAACATGTTATGTCTATACCAGCCTAATTAGACTTATTGTTAAAAAATCTGTTTAAATATAGAACAGGGTCCTGATGTTCCCAGTTGTTCCCTTTTGAGGTTGACAACTTACAAGGACATAACTCATACCAATGGAGTATTTTTTTCAACGGTGCTCATTTTCAAATTTTGTTCAAGATATTTTCAACATTAAGCTTCTGTAAAAGTTTTTTTAAAATCTGACAAAATGAGCTTAATCTTATAAAGTGGTCTCCAATGTCTTGGGACCACAAAGTGTTTCTACAGTGTAGCATGTACAAATTTAGTGTAGTCCCATAACAAATGTAAACTCATCAAATCAAAATGGTGGCATAATGTGATCAACGACATATATTGACTACACACTCCTAGAAAATTGGCACAGATTCCATTGAGCGGTTTCTGAGGAGTTGCATCCACTAAGTGTTCCTTAGTTTCTAAGGCCAATAACTTTTCTAAAATCTGTCAAATCAAAATGGTAGTGCAATATGATTAACTACTTATGTTTACTAACTTTCAAACTAAACCTATAACCCATTGTAAACTTTGTGAAATCAAAATGGTGGCACAATATGATCAAATACAAATGGTGACTAATGACCCTACAAAATCCATTGAGTTTCATCTACAATATGTCCTTAAAGTGTAACATGTACAAATTCAGCAAAGTCCAGCAACTCCTGTAAAATCTGTATAATCGAAATGGCTGTGCAGTATTATCAATTACACACTGTGTAACCATTCTACAAAACTTGAACAAAATCTGTTCAGAGGTTTGTGAGGAGTTGCATCTATAATGTGTTCCAAATGAGTTGCATGTACAAATTCATCAAAGTCCAATAACTCCTGTAAAACTTGTTGAACCAAAATAGTGGCACAATATGATAACCTACATATAGTGACTACTATCCTACAAAATTTGAAAAAAATTCCACTGAGCAGTTTCAGAGGAGTTCATCTGCAAATGCATCTAAAACAAGCACACAGATGAAAACTGGTATTTCTATGTCACAGCTGGGACAAAAAGAGTGTAAATGCTATAGATTGGCCTGCAACTAATTTAAATAAACCCCTGCAAGAGGAAGTCTTAAATCAAAAATGTATCCAATTATGAGTGTGCTTTACTTTATGTAAAAAAAATAGTTTTAAAGTCTTTTTTGTACTCTAACCATCTTATGAAAATTATGATTCTACAGTATTTTACATTGGAACTGAAAAACTGGAACCAGAATAACAAGCAGACTTTACTTATGTTATATTGTATGTTTATGAAATAAATTATAGCATCAAAGTTTTGTCTCTTAAATGATCACTGAAAAGTCATTTCCTTTTTTAATATTTCAAATTCACTTTAAGTCATAATAAAAAAAGTTCCTAGATTCTTGTACCTGCCCACCCCATTTTTTTGTTTATTTTCAAATTTCTGGGAAATATTCCCATAGTTTTCAAATCCAACTCAGAATTATTGTTCCATACGACACTTCTAGTCATTGAAAACAGAAAAACAACAGCAAAAAATAAAAAATAAAATTTGCCCCCTTACCCTTATTTTTTTAAGTTTGACAATCTAGGAGTTTTTACTATAGTCTTATTGTCATAATGACAGAATTACTGTTTTAAACTGCAATTTGATAAGAAATTCTTTATTGAATATTGATAGACAAACAGGTGTAACATCACAAACATTGATAATGTACCCATTCTACAACATCTATTTAATTTGCTTCTATTCATATATACAAAACACCTACAATCAGTTTCTTTTATAAGTTACAGCACAGATGCTCTGGTGTTTTTGCTGAACTATGTATAAAAAACACAGAATGCAAGACAAAAAACTAGACAAATGTAAAATATCAAATGAAAATAATAAACAGATATGTTAATGTAAATTCACCTTTTTGTGTCTTTAGACCTCTTATAACACAAACATTGATACTCTATGCATACTTCAATACCTAATTCTCACTGCTACTAACAATTTAAAAAAGAAACTTCAGTTCATTTTCTTTTTTTATTTGTTTCACACATATTATCAAAAGGAAATTTAAGATCCAAAATCAATAATTCAACAGATTAAGATAAAAAGATTTTTATTGCAACTTCCCCTTTAATATAAGATAATATAAACACAAATAGCATTTTATAGGTAGAAACTGGGAGAAAGTCCATAAATATGAAATTGACAAAAATTTGTTGGTATATTTGAAGTAAAAGTGCAAAATCATATTATTTATGTTTGTTAATATTTGTGATGTTATGTTAATCAAGATTAAACCTGTAAAATATATTATGAAAGATAAATAAATGTTACAAAAAACAAAAGCAAATCTGAAATACCAAAAATACCCTCTTTGCAAAATATTGCTCTGTACTCATCTGACTACAATCCTGAGATTTTTACCAATTAGTCAAGAATTTTTACTGTAAAAAAGCAGAAAATAATGGGTTTTTTCACCAGCTTTTTGGCTTAGCACTAGCATAGGTGAGGCTACAAATTCTGTTTTACATATGTGTGTGTATATTGATAGTATCCAGTTGGTATGAGAAACAAGATATTCACACACTCCCATTTGGGGTATTGAGAAATAAAAAAATAGTTTTTGAGTCTCCATAACCTGTGGATCTAGTATAAAAGACCTCTCTATCCCTCAATTTCTCCAATTTGAAGTTATTCAGCAAAAGGAATATAACAACTGGTTTATTTGTGTTGGTCTTAAAATTTTAATTTGTATCTCTAAAAAATTTTAGATTAAGTGGTCAATAGATCATTTGCAGTGGCTTAATGATGTATAATATCAGTGAAAAAATATCTTGGTGATAACCAAAATGTCCACATTTATAAAAGACTCCAATGGCCTTGCAGATGCTTTAGCAGAAATGCGGGTTGCGATGGAAACATGACTTTTTTTAATAGTTACAGTTGAAGGAAGAAATTATTGTTATCAAAATTTCAGTAAAATAATTCAACAAAGTGAACTTTTGGAGTTATTGTATTGAAACCTCTTTTTTACAAAAAAAAATGTTAACTGTGACCTTGACCTTGGACAGATTTTCCCTTTAAATCAAAAGGGCTCTAAGTGACTTTAAAGTAGTACATTTGTAATTGGAAATGAATGTTGACCCTTGTGTGCCCTCCCACATGCCCAAAACCACAAAACCAATTAATAGGTTCAACTTTGTTGCAGCAACCACCAAACCAATTAGTGAGTTCAACTTTGTTGCAATTCAGCTAAAAAGTGACAGGTATAACAAGACATTTTCTTCAGTCTACAGCACATATATCAAACAAGATAAATTGGTTGGCTGGAGTTCAGACTATCAAAAATAACAATTTGAAGTCAACAGATATGTTAATTTCTTTCAAACAGCAACCATTTGTTGTATATTATCAATAAACAGCTTACAAGGTGCATTAGATAAACAATGTAGGTTGTGTCAGCCGATGAAGCACCTGACATATGACAAGATACACACATTCCAAATGATAAATTACCGTTTAAATAAAACATATAAAAATAACATCCATTTAATACCTCTTAATATGCGGTGTAAAACTTGAACTTTAATCCAAATAAACTCAAGTATTTTAACGTTTTCTTTTATCATTTTAAACAGTCGTCAGTTTCTGCAACATGTGCATAAATGAAATTCCTTGACCTAATAAGAAAATTATGCAATAGAATGCACTCAACTGCAATATGATCAAGTGCTTAAATATTTAAAATGGATTTATATAGATATTCTGCAGTCTTCCAGATGCTTGAAGTTTTCCTGACAATAGTGAAATATCAATTTTGGTATAAAATTACTGCATCTCCAGTGTCCATTTATGTCTAGTCTATTAACACGTTAAAATATAGAGAGTCCTCTGTCTATTTCATGGATCTAACATCAACATGGGTACCTGAAGCGCTTCCTCCGACAATGATTATTTGGGTATTGGATCTCAATTTTTTTAACAGACAGATATAATTGGTGTTCTTTGGGTGACCTAGCTACAAAGTGTTATTTGCAACTTCTTTATATGTACACAGCAATTTACCAGGAACTTCTGATAATTGCATTGCTATAAACTAATGTTTTTTTGTAAACATAAAAACCAACAGGTTGGTGATAGGTTCAGCATCAAGCTGCAACATTATGTAGGCATCTCATACAGAACTTCCATGCCCCCATTTGGTTCCAATACATTCAAACATTATCAAGAACAAGTCTTTATAGGGTCTTATGTTAAACTAAATCTTCTGTAATGTTGGATCTACATGTAGATAAAACACTTGGTTAGCATTTCATGAAAAGCATTCACTCCAAGTTTGGTTTCAATCCATCCAATGATTCTCAAGACAAAGTTGTTAGGATTAACTTCAAAGTCCTATGCTAATGCATGTCCTGCACTAATGGCCATCTTGACATCGTAACAACACATGATCAGTCCCTAAGAAACATTCACACAATTTTTGTTTTTAATCTGTGGTTCAGAAGAAGAGATTGTTTGGATGTCAAAATTTGTCCTGTGCAGGTTGCCGACCTAGATTAGGGATTGTCACCAAAATAACAACACATCATCTAATAAGAAACATTCACCTCATGTGAGAGTGCAATCAAAAACACTATTCTCAAGAAGAAGTAAAGGGTAAGAAATGTGGAATAATGATAGAAATTAAGTGATGGCAATAGCTCACCTTGGGTCAGGTCATACATTAGTGGCTTTCTTCTGAAAGTGTTTCATTCATTCAAACACCAAAATTAAAAAAAAAACTACGTACTTTTTCCCTAAATCTTAGTTCACTGTTCATACAATAGTGGTTATTCCCTTTTGATTGTAAAGAAAAGACATGCAATGTTTGGTGGCACTAGAAAACAGCTGTGATGTTGATATTAATTTTCATGTTTTTGTTTCCACTGAGCACCAGTATGGTGAATGGCTGTTCCCTTTATATATTCTATCAGGTATAATGACAGGTTAACACTTCCAAGGCAGATATTTTACTTGAAATAAGGTAAACTAACAAAACTCCATGTCAGATTTCAGAAGTTTACAATGTTTTCTCTGCAATCTCATGAGATATACAGAGTGACCAAAGCAATCTAACTAATTCATAGAGCCACTTATTAACTTTACTGGGTGACTTCAACATCAGCTTGTGAGACTCATAGAGTGAAATAAAGCTTCAGAAGTTCACTTCTTTGCCCACTTTACCCTATAACATGAGACTTGTATATTCAAACAAATATTCAATTTATTTATTTTTTATCTTGAAAACAAAATTTGAAAACTTTTGAAAAGGGAAATAACAAAATGCTTTTTTTTTTTGTACCATATAATGGAAAGTCTGCTGGTTTCCATTCTATTTGCAAAATTGTTTATTTTCCTTACATAAGTTATGTAAAATAAGCTCATAACAACTGCATCTCAAAACTATAGATTTGTGTTTTATTTCTTTGAATATCTTTAAAAAATCTATCAGAGAAAAGCTTTATAATTAAAGATTCAAGAAACTTGGGTGTTATGAACAATGTTAGATATGAAAATGGAATCTGGAGTTGTGGTAAATGTAGATGGTGAAACTCGACCATCAACAAGTGCTCAGACAACTCACTTTAAAAATTACTCACAATAGACAATAATTGTGTAATATAATATATCAAGCAGAAATAAAAAAAAATGAAACCTTTGTAAAAATGGAAAACATAAAGGATAAAAATTATTTTGACTTTTAAGTACAGGAAGTCAATGTTAGAAATTATTACATAATACTTTACACATCAAAAGATGTACAGCTGCACTCCTGAAATAAGAATTTTACTTCTAATGAAAGATTTATATCATCTAATCCAGTAATAATTTCTTCACTTTGAAGAAATCTTTTACAACTTAGGCTGATTGTGCTGTGGCTTAAATATAAAGTGATTAACTCTAATGGGTCAAGTTTTCCCCAACGCTTTCCCCAAATTCCAAAGAAACCACATTGTCTAGAGTAAAATAACAATGTAATCAAAAATACAAATTATTCACAAACTCAAAAAAAAAAACCAAAAAAGGCAAAATGGAGAAAAACAGAAGCTTGGGTATTATAAACCAGGCATAAAGACAAGGTTTTGTTTTACATCTGAAACAAATAAATCAGAAGAACTTATTTCAGCCTCGTTCTTGGACTAATTTCTCCATCAGTTATGCTATTTAACTCACATTGCAGAGGCAGTATGATCACTATTTATCTATAGTATCATTCCATATAAAATTCATGGATTTTGTATTATTGTATGTTTTTGCATTTCTAACATTCATGACATTTATTATCGAAACATTCAAGTTTTCTTCTCAAGTGATTGTTATGGCCAAAATAATTTATAATTAGAATGTCAGACCAATTATTTGCATATAATCTATGCAAAGATGTTTTCATTGAAGAGAGATATATTATTGCTTATTTTAATAAGTTTGGGATGTTTTTTTCAAATTTTATTCTCTTTAAACTTGTACTTTTCTGCCAATTTAAGATATTTTTTACAAAGAAAGCATTACAGAACATTGTTTTCAAGGGAGATAATTCATACAAATATACATAAAAAGCACTACAAATTAAACTGCCTTTGAAAAGCTACCTGCTTATACTTGGAGCCAATATTTGACTTTTATTTTTAGGGCCTTTAGTATGCACATTTAAACAAACAAATAGAATGTGAATTAGAAAAACCCTTCCTATATAATTATTTATAATTTTTAGATGGAACTGTATTTAAAACAGTACCAAACTTCTTTTACAGCTTGCCATTGGGTGTGGACATGTGTCTGTTATTGAAGGTCTTAAGGCAACCTGTAGAAGTTTGAGATTAACACATTTTGGATGGCTGTCTCATGGACAATCATACCACATCTCCTTTTTCTATATTCTTGTATATGGTATAATTTTGTGATCAACAAATGCTTGATTGTGAGATGAAGAATTTCATTCTTAGTATCTGAAAATATACTTTGTTTAAAATGATACACATAATATTGTATCAGCTTAATCCAGAAAAGATGTGGATTGTGTTTTCATATTCTGTCTTTTAAACACAGTTTAGTTTTTAAGTAGCAGTCTTTATAAAATTCATGCAATATCAATGGTGAAGTGATACACCCACCAATCTGTAGTTATATTTCAGATTTCATACCTCATATGATAAGATGATTACAGTGGCTTGTCCTTTTTAGAAAATCATGCATTTATATCTCTATGAAACCAACTCAATCAAGAAAAATAACTCTAACAAAATGGTCCTTTTCATGTACATAAAGGCTGGTTATGTATACAGGAAAAGTCCCTGACTTAAGTTCAAGTTTGGTGGGTTTTTGATATTGATAATTTTGATATGTGATATGTGATTCACCTCCTGCATGATTATCTTACTACTTCATAATTTAGTTAAGATTTGTATATTTCTATTAATACTTTATTTAAGATTTGTATATATTTCTATCAAAAATTTATTTAAGATTTGTATATTTCTATTAATAATTTATTTAAGATTTGTATATTTATATTAATATTTTATATAAGATTAGTATATTTCTATTAAAAATTTATTTAAGATATGTATATTTCTATTTACAGACTGTCAAGAAGTTTTAGAAAAAGGATATACTAACAGTGGCATCTACCATATCACCCCTCTGTATTCCTCTTGTTCTATTCCTGTTTGGTGTGATATGGACACGCCACCTGGTGGATGGCTAGTTTTTCAAAAACGCAACAGTGGAAAAGTGGATTTTTCTTTATTCTGGAAGGAATATCGAGAAGGCTTTGGAAACATAGCAACAGAATACTGGCTAGGATTGGATAATATTTTCCTTTTAACCAATCAAGATCATTATGAACTACGTGTAGATCTTTGGGATTTTGAAGATAACAAAGTTTATGCATTATATCACCATTTTAAAATTGATGGGGAGCGTGATAAATACAGATTACAAGTACGAGGATTTGAAGGAAGTGCTAGGGATAGTTTATTAAATCATAACAATATGAAATTTAGTACAGTGGAACAGGATAATGACAACTGGCCTAATTATAATTGTGCTCGAGAGTGGCAGTGTGGCTGGTGGTTTAACGGCTGCTGGTTTGCTCTACTTAATGGACAATATACAAATAAGTCAGATGTAAAAGAACCTAGCATTGCATGGAATGAATGGAAACCAAAGCAACTTGCCAAAACTGAAATGAAAATCAGACCAACTAGATCATATAAAAATAATAAGAATAATGGATAAATAAATGCTCAACAATTTTATACCATCAACATTTAAATTTTAAATTATGCTTAAGTTTGCAAGTTTATCACAAAATATTTACCACTGTTAAGCTAAATGAGCTATGTATGATTGCTTGCTGGCGCATTAACATTAGGTGGAATATATGACACTGATATAAGAACCTTAATGTCTTGTTTTATAAGGCTTAATTAGGCAAAAGTAGGCTAACATATAGGGCAAGCATGTGACAAAGGAAAAAGACATTTATATAATATATACTTAAAACATTCTCTTGGTTGAATGTCATTTGGTTTATTCAACCAAGTGGCAGACTTGGTTTGAATGTAAATCTTTTGACATTGGTCAGCTAATTTCCTTATTTAGACTAACAATGAGAACTGTAAATATATGGTTTAAATGAGCAATCAGTTGCCAGTTCTTTGAAGGCCAGTACCATATTGATGTTTGACCAATAACATTGGTAACTTAAAGCAATTTTTTTAATTATATTAGACAGGTTTAAAGTTTATTTATGGTTCAGTTTAGACAGTTTACAGTTTATTTATGGTTCATTTTAGACAGTTTCCACTTAATTCATGGTTCAGAACCTGTCTTAACTCAACCATAAATAAACTAGAAACTGTCCAAAAATGCTTTTATTTTAGACAGCTTATGGTTTATTCTAAAATGGTTAAAAAGGTTTCCAGATTATTCATGGTTCAGTTTAAACAGGTTTAAGTTTATTCAGAATTCAGTTTAGAAAAATTTCCACTTTATTCATGCTTCGATTAAGACAAGTTTCCAGTTTTTTCATGGTTCAGTTAAGACAGGTTTCCACTTCATTCACAGTTCAGTTAAGACAGTTTTTAGTTTATTCAGAATTTGGTTTAGACAGGTTTCCACTTTATTCATGGTTCAGTTAAGACAGGTTTCCACTTTATTCAAGGTTCATTTTAGACAGGTTTCCAGTTTATTCATGGTTCAGTGTAGACAGGTTTCCAGTTTATTCTTGGTTCAGTTTATACAGTATCCAATTTATTCATTGTTCAGTTTGGACAGTTTCCAGTTTATTCAAAGTCCAGATTAGACAGTTCCACTTTATTCATAGTTCAGTTTGGACAGTTTCTATTTTATTCATGTTTCAGTTTAGAAGAGTTTCCACTTATTCATGGTTCAGTTTAGACAGTTTCCAGTTTATTCATGGTTCAGATTAGACAGTTTTTAGTTTATTCCAATTTTGCTTTGACAGGTTTTACTGTACTGTTATAATAATTTTAAAAACCAATAAGTTACAGCAGCCATTTTCTGAAAAAAAGACCAATTGTTTAGTTGGTAAGATTTTTATGTTATTAATGTGTCCTTTGTCTGTTATCTCATGTCGACTTCCAAACTACTGTTCCTGTGAACCTTCATGTTGTTGGGCTAAAGACTATTAAATCTGCTGTTTTTTCACTGTGAAATAGATTTTGATATTTCATATAAAAGGAAATAATGTTCATTGTTCATAAGTAGAACAGGCCTAAGGATCAAAATTATTTTTTGTTTCTTCAAATAAAGAAGATGAAGCAGATCAATTTTTATTATTATGAAAATAATGTTGTATTTATAATGGACTAGACCAAAATAGTTGTCAAAAAACCAACACATAGAATATTTCATAGGGGGATGCATCATTTCTTTACCCTTAACACAATGTCACCATACCTTATCATTGCACCAAAAATACAACTAAATCATTGTTTTATATTCACTTAATTCCAATAATGATTAATACCACAGACTCTTGAGAGCCTGTATGGCTCACCTGTTGAACCAATACCATGATTGGAATAATGAAGACACAATTCATGTAAGCCAATTTGTCACCATGTTTATATTAAACTTTAGCTAAGCAGTGCACATCACATCTTATTTGTATGTTTACTTTTCTCTTTGAGATGGTAGACACAAACTCCAAATATCCATATAAATACTGATCAACCATAACGAATTAATTGACAAAATTACAGTAGACATATTCATTATAATTTTGAATATGATAGCTAAAAACACAATTTCCCATAAGGCCCTGCGGTCATCCTTAATGTCCAAACTACAAACCATTTAAAATTCAGTAGTTTCACCTAATGAACATATCTGCAATATAATATTTAAACTTGCCTGAGATATTTTGATTTCAGCTAATCAGAACACATAATTGGCTCTGGCAGTTTTGTTAGCATACAGGTCAAAAGTTTGGTAGAGGAAAACCTATAAACACATTCTTAAAGTTGGTTCCAACCAGTGTTGCAGTTTTAGAGAAGAATATTGAAACAGATAATGTAGATAATGAATACAAAGTGATGACAAAAGCTCACACTGACCTTTGGGACAGGTGAGCTAAAATAAAGATTATATATCACCATCTCAACACCATACTTCCCTGTGTTCATTGTTCCTCTGCTAGAAATTTTTGGAGATACTGAAAAAGATCATTTTAATTTCTGATTCCTGAAACTATTTTTCACATCTTGGACAATGGTTTCCATGATTTTGATGGATTGAGATTTCTCTGTCTGACACCGGGGGTGGAAGACAAGCTATACCCATTTATTCCTGCCAAATGATAGTTACCATAAAACCGATAAAAATGTGATTTTAATTTATTTGGGAAATTATTAAAGGTTTACTTTAACATAAAATGCTGAATTAACGTTTATTGTGGTTATGGTATTCAAATTGTGTAAACACACCAATTTATTAAAAGCGCAAACTTCTGCAGTGCTCATGCATTGTCTATGACGTTGCATAATGGTAGCAAAGGCATTCAGCGAGTGTTACTGTATTAATTACGTGTTATAAAATGTGAGAAAAAGAACCAAACACCAGAAAGTACCAGACGGAAAATCTGAGACACCCTCAGGTAAGATTTTCTTCTCCTGTACTTTAGGTGGTGTTAGATTCTATATTTCCTACCTTACTGTAGGTAATGTTTCAAGCAGAAAATGATCACGATTCATAATCATCTAAGTAATAAAATAGTTTTCAACTCAGATGGAAATTTAAAAGTAACCTTGATGTACTGTTGCTGTACTTTGTTTTCATTGGTACTTTGATGCAATCTTATTTCAAAAACACTATTATAAAACTTACATAGTGAAAAGATCTACTGATAAAAATCTTAAATGCATCAGTTAATTTGTGCTCTCTGTTTTATTGCTTCTATATAAAATATATGTACTAGAAATTTGAAAGAACTGACTTGATGGCTTATCAATATACATCTTATTGTGCTATTCAGATACAGATTTATCAAATTTATGTGGCCAAAAATAAAATAATGAATACATTGTAGTAGTTACAGTTGTATGATTGCCTCTCTTGGTTGTCATAAAACTACATGGTCTCAAGGTGTTTTAAAAGGTTAGATAACCTGTAAAATATAATGAATGTTTTAGGGGACCAGAAATCAACTGATTTTTTTTAATTCAGCTATTTCACAAAGCTGTAAACAGATATGGTCATCAGTAGTGTCCATACAGAGGTCAATCACAAACATATGACCGACACATTATAGTCTTCAGGTACACACACAAGTCAAATCAGACAAAATGTACCTCAAGGAGCAAACAATTATGGTTTGAACACAATGGACTGTTTCAGAAATTCAAAGGCATCGTGAAGGCATTGTTCTGGTTGATTTTCATAGGTCAAGATGTCATTTACAGATATTGAGATTTAGAGCAAGTTTCCTTTTACCTGTTTCACTTACAGCAGGATTATATGTTGCCTTAAATAGAAGATGTAGGGTATTTAATATCTCTTTGGCCTTGAATGTAGAAAGTGAACATTGTCCATTAAATTGATCTACTTGAGAGTCTGCAAAGTCACATGATCATTGTTTGGGTGATCCTATTGTCAACTGTATCAACAGGTGTTAAAAGTGACGCAAGTTCACTTGTTCTTTAACACCTGTCATTAAAGATGACAATAGGATCACCTTAACAATGATCATGTGACTTGGCAGATAGATAAATTAAGTCTCTATTAACTACCTTACATCTTTTATTAAAATGCCAACATATTATCCTATTGTAAGTGAAACAGGTAAAAAGAAATTTGTTTTAACACAATCACAATTCTTGACTTGGAACAGGCACATGAGATATGTGGTGGGGATAGCTAATTTAGTAGGATCCCAACACTTCCTAAACAAATGCTCAAAAGAAAATTCAAAGAAAACAAATGAAGTAACAGACTAAAGATAAATCAAACAGAAATTCACCCAATCTGACTAGAGATTACACACATAGGCAGAAGAATTTATTTTTTCCTGGAAATTACTGTCATCAATAGACCAACCATATAACATAAGACAAATATTAATTCAATCACAGGCCACATTCAAAATAAATGCAGGAACAGTTTAAAGCAGACTGATGTTGACTTGCAAATATAATTGTAAAACTGTATAATTTGAGAAACCTTTGACCACAATTCCTGACATGGAAAAGGCACATTAGACAAGTGGTGGGGTAAAACGTGTTCAGTGGAATCCAAACCCTCTCTGATGAGTGGTCAAAGGTCTAAGAAAACAAAAGCAGTAACAGACAAAGTATAAAAATAAAAAAAAAATTACTCAAACTAGAGGACACCTGAATCACAATAAATTTACTTAAACAACTAGAATAATGTATTTGCCAAATCCCACTTATAATAACTGTTATTGTTGTTAGTACTATGAAATAAAATATTAAGAGAAAAAAATTAAGATGAATGAAATTTTCAATTATGTTCCAATATGAGTATAATTATGAAGTGAATAAAATTTTACAAGGCTTAGATCTTTCAATCGAAGTTAAATCAAAACATATGTAAGCAAGAATTATACCTGCATAAAATAATTTGTTCTATTTTGAAATGCGGCCACATATTCAAACTTCAAGTGTAGCCACCAAAAATTAATGATTGTAATAACAGGTCAAGACTATATGATTTGAAACAATACTTGGAACAGCATTGTTTCTACAATAAATGTCCCTTTCTCAAAAGTTGGTATTGATCAGAAACAAAAATACAGCTTAGCGTGCTGTGTAATAATTTCAATTATTTCAGTTAATATATTAGTGATAGTGTGATCTTTCGGCCTAAGCTAGGCTATTTTTAGACTTTTTCAAACAGAAACATTCATTTGGGAATATCTTATCTATGAAGTTATTTTTTTAAATCTTTTGTCAAAACTACTAAAAAACTTTTTTGGGCAGAGATCCCTGCAAGATTGAGATCTTAATATTAAGCATTTTTCTGGGGAAACATGTTTCTGGGAAAATTCTGTGACAGAGAATCACTGCAAGATTGAGATCTTAATTTTGTGCATTTATATATATAATTATCTGTGGAAACATGTTTCCGGGAAAATTCTGTGACAGAGAATCACTGCAAGATTGAGATCTTAATTTTGTGCATTTTTCTGGGGAAACATGTTTCCAGGAAAATTCTGTGACAGAGAATCACTGCAAGATTGAGATCTTAATTTTGTGCATTTTTCTGGGGAAACATGTTTCCGGGAAAATTCTGTGACAGACAAAGATGAAAACATTACTTCCAGGCCTACTGTTGAAGGAGGGTTACATGTAAAAAAAAATACATGCAATAAGATATCTCTAATGAAACCTCAAAGTTAGTGAAAGCGAGTTCAGGGGGAGATTCCTCAACAAACACAGTATGCCAGAGAATTTAATGCGGTGTTGTCAATCAATGTGAGGAAAGGCAAGACGAATACAATGCAAAATTTATTAATTTTTGTGTAAGGAAGTGATAAGTGTATTGATATCAGTACCAACAAAAACCAGCCTCAATGTTCTGACTACAATGTTGAAAATGTACCCTTTGTGGATAATTTTTTTGAATGGGACAGTAAAATTTAATGTATCATTTTAAAATTTATATGCCTTACATGTAATGTTTCCATAGAATGTAGGATGTGATATCCCTGTCCTATCAAAACTATCGTGTGTGGTTCTTATCACAAAAACTTAAGTTACTGGACTGTGAAAATGAGGTCAAGATCTAATGACAGATAGCAGACTGGCATGTTTGCATTAAGAACAACTACAGACAATTATATTGTGGGTCTAGGTATAATAGTTGTTGAGAAATTGACTTGAATATGAAAACTTGTTGCAAATTTTACAACATCACTCATCCATGAACATGAGGTCAAGGTTAGATTATATATAGCAGACTGCCATGTACACACAAAGATCTAACTGTAGACCAAATATAGCAAGTTATTGAGAGATATTGAATGTCACAAATTTTCAAAATTTTGACTGACACAGAACTGTTTGTTAGTTCATATCATGAACTATCTACCACAAAATTTGGTTTACCTGAGTCAAAAAGTTACAGATATATCAAGCATTCAAAAAATTTTAAGCACTGCCAATGGCCCTTATAGAAGTATTTGAATTATTAAGCTTGTTTTCACACTAACAAATCAGGAAAGAAAACCCATCAAAATTGGATAAGAAATGGACAATATATAATCAAAGTATAAGAAAATACAACTTTGGTCCCTAAAACATGAAGGGACTTGATCCACCAAAATCAATCCCAACCTGCCTCAAAATATCATATGGATTAGTATACATTGAACAGAAACCTTCCCCAGGGAAAGGCAACAGCTTAAACAGAAATTACAATGTACAAACAGAAAAGATGCATATTGCATATTTCTGGCATATATTCCATATTCTCTCTATTTAATATTACAGAGTAAAATAAGAATCATGATAAAATATTCCTAAAATCTTAACCTTGAACTAATAAATCAAGTCAGTATCCTCTTGTAACTTCTTCACTTTTCCATCTCCTCCAATGACAGATGCTAATAGACAATTTGTACATCAAACATAAATATGTTGCTATCAATAATAACTAAATTTCTTTGGAACTTTTTTTATCTAATCAAATTGTTTTCTCTGTTTGTAATAAGGGTTTGGCTAATTAAAGAGTTATAGCTCATCATAAAGAATTTGTTTCCCCCAAGTTTACAGATTTTATTGACAATTATAACTGATAATAATATGTCAGACCACTAACCCTTGAAGTGTAAACAAATTGCAGAAAAGTTCTATGATAAAACTTAACCACATCTCCTTTTTATATATTAATAAAGGAGGGTCATCCTAATTAAAGCATGGAATTGCTTGGACTAAGTGTTATCTTTACCAATGACACATAATGTTTGCACTGCCCTTACCCACTACTGTAATGTTAAGATACCACACTATGATACATGTGTGTTCAAACATTGCTGTAAAATTAAGCCTCAGATTGAATGAACTAATGATATCAATTTGCTGTGTTTCCTCTGCAGATGTGTGGACTCAACAATGCACTAATATTGCACACATGTATATTATATTAACCAATGAATATAAGAACTGATCAATGTTTAATCCCTTAATTTAAAAAAAAAACAATACAAGATGTGGTACTCAAGTCTTTGAACCAAGCAATGCTCAGTTTCATGAACTAGTGCATGGAGATTTCAGGAATTCAGATGCATAACAGTTGTATTTTATGGTGTCTGGGAGGGTCATGTTTTTTTTTTCTGAACAGAAAAAAATGACCCAATGCTAGACATCATTCACCTAGAAAGAGCTAAAGGATTGCTGACTGTCAAAGGCTACATAGCAGGTATTCAAAAAATTGTACATACATTTATATTGGTGCATATATGTAAGAAAAGTGTCACCTCAGGGAGAAACAGCATACCAACTCCTTTTCCCCCAACAACATCAACAAACCTTCTACTGTAATGTTATCGATGGATAAAATTTCTTTCTGGAACTGTTCAATAATGTTTTTAGCACTATTAGTGAATGCTTTTTATCTTTAATCAACATTGTCAGACTTGGTAAAATGCCTAGGTAAAAAGTGTAACCTAAGCACTTCCAGTTACAATGTTAATACATCGTTACTGCATTGTAAATGACATGTTAATATTTATATTTGATCCAATCTGTTGCATATAAAAATGCCATAAATTTTATACAAGTCAATTTTCTGTATTCACCATGCCTAATGCAGAAAACTGCAGGTAGTGTGATGAGTACAGATAACAATCATTTGAATGAATTATCATTAATATAGGAAATCTACATTTGTTTATGAATCAACAAATTTTATGTTTATGAACAATAAATGTCATTATCAGTCAGCCATAAAGTAAGTTGACATTTTAATGTTTAAAAAAATAAAATCTTCATAAATTACTCCTTAACCAGAAAGGTAAATCCTAAATTAGTGTAAAATATGAAAATAAGAAGTAAAAAGAGGCAGGAAACCAGTGAAACTAATCAAAGTGCTGAAAGCACTGCTGGAAGTCTTGCTTTCTTTAATTGTACCTGAATTAAACAGCTAAATATATTAAAAGGTCTGTGTAAAATGTAATTGCTGTTCATAATCTGATTATAGATAAAATAAATAAAAATATCAAATAGGTCTGAGAAATTTCAGAAATTAATGAGGCTTTTTAAAAATTGCTGATCTCAGGTGTCATGAGTCTGTACAATGATTGGAGTATTGTAAATACTTCAACATGGGAAGCAATTTAAATGCCCGAGGTTGTGTTTTGACATGTGTGAATCAGTTCGAGATAACAGAATAAATTTACATGCTTTTCCTGACTTTGGGACCATGAAAAAACTTCGAGACAACCGAAATTTCGACTCATTCAATTTCAATTTATAAGGAATAAAATTACATA